>SJYC01094579.1:0-13067 GCA_006408675.1 Madoqua kirkii
TTCTTTCATGGATCCCCATCACTTTTTCCTATGATGGTATTTTATTGATTGATTGATTGCTATGTGAAACAGGATCTTTTTAAATATAAATTTATTTATTTTAACTGGAGGCTAATTACTTTACAATATTGTAGTGGTCTTGCCATACATTGACATGAATAAGCCATGAGTGTGCATGTGTTCCCCATCCTGAAACCCCCTCCCACCTCCCTCCCCATCCCTTCCCTCTGGGTTATCCCTGTGCACCAGTCCTGAGCACCCTGTCTCATGCATTGAACCTGGACTGATGATCTGTTTCACGTATGATAATATACATGTTTCAATGCCATTCTCCCAAATCATCCCACCCTCGCCCTTTCCCACAGAGTCCAAAAGACTGTTCTATACATCTGTGTCTCTTTTGCTGTCTCACATACAGGGTTATCATTACCATATTTCTAAATTCCATATATATATGTGTGTTAGTATGCTGTATTGGTGAAGGCAATGGCAACTCATTCCAGTACTCTTGCCTCGAAAATCCCATGGATGGAGGAGCCCGGTAGGCTGCAGTCCATGGGATCACTAAGAGTTGGACAAGACTTCCCTTTACTTTTCACTTTCATGCATTGGAGAAGGAAATGGCAACCCACTCCAGTGTTCTTGCCTGGAGAATCCCAGCGACGGGGGAGACTGGTGGGCTTCCATCTCTGGGGTCGCACAGATTCAGACATGACTAAAACAAATTAGCAGCAGCAGCAGCAATATACTGTATTGGTGTATTTCTTTCTGGCTTACTTCACTCAGTATAATATGCCCAAGTTTCATCCACCTCATTAGAACTGATTCAAATGTATTCTTTTTAATGGCTGAGTATCATTCCAACGTGTATATGTACCACAGCTTTCTTATCCATTTGTCTGCTGATGGACATCTTGGTTGCTTCCGTGTCCTGGCTATTGTAAACAGGGCTACAATGAACATTGCAGAATACCTCTCTCTTTCAATTCTGGTTTCCTCTGTGTGCATGCCCAGCAGTGGGATTGCTGGGTCGTATGGCAGTTCTATTTCCAGTTTTTAAGGAACCTCCCCACTGTTCTCCATAGTGGCTGTACTAGTTTGCATTCCCACCAACAGAGTAAGAGGGTTTCCTTTCTCCACACCCTCTCCAGCATTTGCTGCTTGTAGACTTTGGATTGCAACCACTCTGACTTTCATGACATGACACCTCATTGTGGTTTTGATTTGCATTTCTGATAATGAGTGATGTTGAGCATCCTTGCATGTGTTTGTTAGCCATCTGTATGTCTTCTTTGGAGAAATGTCTGTTTAGTTCTTTGGCCCATTTTTTTGATTGGGTCATTTATTTTTCTGGAATTGAGCTGCTGTAGGAGTTGCTTGTATATTTTTGAGATTAATTATTTGTCAGTTGCTTCTTTTCCTTTTATTTTCTCCCATTCTGAAGTCTGTCTTTTCACCTTGCTTAAAGTTTCCTTTGTTGTGCAAAAGCTTTTAAGTTTATTTAGGTCCCATTTGTTTATTTTGCTTTTATTTCCAATACTTGGGAGGTGGGTCATAGAAGATCCTGCTGTGATTTATGTCAGAGTGTATTTTGCCTATGTTTTCCTCTAGGAGTTTTATAGTTTCTGGTCTTACATTTAGATCTTTAATCAATTTTGAGTTTGTTTTTGTGTATGATGTTAAAAAGTGTTTTAGTTTCATTCTTTTACAAATGGTTGACCAGTTTTCCCAGCACCACTTGTTAAAGAGATTGCCTTTTCTCCATTGTATATTCTTGCCTCCTTTGTCAAAGATAAGGTGCCCATAGGTGTGTGGATTTATCTCTGGGCTTCCTATTTTGTTTTGTTGACCTGTATTTTTGTCTTTGTCCCAGTACCATACTCTCCTGATGACTGTGGCTTTGTAGTAGAGACTGAAGTCAGGCAAGTTGATTTCTGCAGTTCCATTCTTCTTTCTGAAGATTACTTTGGCTATTTGAGATTTTTTTGTATTTCCATACAGATTGTGAAATTATTTGTTCTAGTTCTGTGAAAAATACAGTTGGTAGCTTGATAGGGATTGCATTACATCTGTAGATGCTTTGGGTAGTATAATCATTTTTACTCTATTGATTCTTCCAGTCCATGAACATGGTATATTTCTCCATCTTTGCATGTCCTGTTTGATTTCTTTCACCAGTGTTTTATAGTCTTCTATCTATACGTCTTTTGTTTCTTTAGGTAGATATATTCCTAAGTATTTTATTCTTTTAGTTGCAATGGTGAATTGAATTGTTTCCTTAATTTCCCTTTATGTTTTCTCATTGTTCATGTATAGGAATGCAAGGGATTTCTGTGTGTTAATTGTATATCCTACAAATTTACTATATTGGTTGATTAGCTCTAGTAATTTTCTGGTGGAATCTTTAGGGTTTTCTATGTAGAGGATCATGTCATCTGTAAACAGTGAGAGTTTTACTTCTTCTTTCCCACTCTGTATTTCTTTTTCTGATCTGATTACTGTGGCCAAAGCTTCTAAAGCTATGTTGAATAGCAGTGGAGAGAATGGGCACTATTGTCTTGTTTCTGACTTTAGGGGAAATGCTTTCAATTTTTCACCACTGAGGATAATGTTTGCTGTGGGTTTGTCATGTATAGCTTTTACTATTTTGAGGTATGTTCCTTCTATTCCTGCTTTTTTTTAAAATCATAAATGGATGTTGAAGTTTGCCAAAGGCTTTCTCTGCATCTGTTGAGATAATCTTATGGCTTTTATCTTTCAATTTGTTAATGTGGTGTATTATGTTGATTGATTTGTGGAATTTGAAGAATCCTTGCATCCCTGGGATAAAGCCCACTTGGTTATGATGTATGATCTTTTTAATGTGTTAGTGGATTCTGATTGCTAAAATTTTGTTAAGGATTTTTGCATCTATGTTCATCAGTGATATTGGCCTGTGGTTTTCTTTTTTGGGGGCATCTTCATCAGGTTTTGGTATTAGAGTGATGGTGGCCTCATAGGATGAATTTGGAAGTTGACCTTCCTCTGCAATTTTCTGTAAGAGTTTGAGTAGGATAGGTGTTAGCCCTTCTCTAAATTTTTCGTAGATTTCACCTGTGAAGCAGTCTGATCCTGGGCTTTTGTTTGCAGGAAGATTTCTGATTACAGTTTCAATTTCCATGCTTGTGATGGGTCTATTAAGATTTTCTATTCCTGGTTCAGTTTTGGAAAGTTGTACTTTCCTAAGAATTTGTCCATTTCTTCCAAGTTGTCCATTTTATTGGTATATAGTTGCTGATAGTAGTCTCTTATGATCCTTTGTATTTCTGTGTTGTCTGTTGTGATCTCTCCATTTTCATTTCTTTTTTTAAATAAATTAATTCATTTTCTTTGGAGGTGAATTACTTTACAATATTGTATTGGTTTCCATTTTCATTTCTAATTTTGTTGATTTGATTTTTCTCCCTTTGTTTCTTGATGAGACTGGTTAATGATTTGTCAATTTTATTTACCTTCTCAAAGAATCAGCTTTTGGCTTTGTTGATTTTTGCTATGGTCTCTTTTGTTTCTTTTGCATTTATTACTGCCCTAATTTTTAGATTTCTTCTCTTCTACTAACCATGAGGTTCTTCATGTCTTCCTTTTCTAGTTGCTTTAGGTGTAGAGTTAAGTTATTTGATTTTTTCTTGTTTCTTGAGATAAGCCTGTATTGCTATGAACCTTCCCCTTAGCACTGCTTTTATAGTGCCCCATAGGTTTTGGGGTTCCCTTTTGGCTCAGAGTTTAAAGCGTCTGCCTGGAATGCAGGACTCCCATGTTCAATCCCTGGGTCAGGAAGATCCCCTGGAGAAGGAAATGGCAACCCACTCCAGTACTCTTGCCTGGAGAATCTGATGGAAGGAGAAGCCTGGTAGGCTATAGGCCATGGGTCACGACTGAGCTACTTCACTTCATTTCACTTTCTAGGTTTGGGGTTGTTGTGTTTTCATTTTCATTCATTTCTATCCATATTTTGATTTCTTCTGAGATTTTTTTGTTTATTCAGCTGCGTGTTGTTCAGTCTCCGTATGTTGGATGTTTTAATAGTTTTTTTTCTTGTAATTGACATCTAATCTTATCACATTGTGGTCAGAAAAGATGCTTGGAATGATTTCAATTTTTTTTTTTTGAATTTACTAAGGCTAGATTCATGGCCAAGGGGAAACAGTGGAAACAGTGTCAGACTTCATTTTTGGGGGGCTCCAAAATCACTGAAGATGGTGACTGCAGCCATGAAATTAAAAGATGCTTACTCCTTGGAAGAAAAGTTATGACCAACCTAGACAGTATATTCAAAACCAGAGAGACTACTTTGCCGACTAAGGTCCGTCTAGTCAAGGCTATGGTTTTTCCAGTAGTCATGTATGGATGTGAGTGTTGGACCATGAAGAAAGCTGAGCGCCAAAGAATTGATGCTTTTGAATTGTGGTGTTGGAGAAGACTCTTGAGAGTCCCTTGAACTGCAACAACATGCAACCAGTCCATTCTGAAGGAGATCAGCCGTGGAATTTCTTTGGAAGGAATGATGCTAAAGTTGAAACTCCAGTACTTTGTCCACCTCATGCGAAGAGTTGACTCATTGGAAAAGAGTTTGATGCTGGGAGGGATGGGGGCAGGACGAGAAGGGGACGACAGAGGATAAGATGGCTGAATGACATCACTGACTCGATGGACATGAGTCTGAGTGAACTCTGGGGGTTGGTGATAGACAGGGAGGCCTGGTGTGCTGCAATTCATGGGGTTGCAAAGAGTTGGACATGACTGAACTGAACTGAACTGATGTGATCTATCCTGGAGAAGGTTCCAAGTGCACTTGAGAAAAAGGTGGAATTCATTGTTTTGGGGTAAAATGTCCTAAAGTTATCAATCAGGTCAAACTGGTCTATTGTATCATTTAAAGTTTGTGTTTCCTTGTTAATTTTCTGTTTAGTTGATCTATCCATAGGTGTGAGTGGGGTATTAAAGTCTCCCACTATTACTGTGTTATTGTTAATTTCCCCTTTCATACTTGTTAGCATTTGTCTTACCTACTGTGGTGCTCCTATGTTGCATGCATATATATTTATACTTCTTATATCTTTTTCTTGGATTGATCCTTTGATCATTATGTAGTGACCTTCTTTATCTCTTTACACAGCCTTTATTTTAAAGTGTATTTTAACTAATATGAGTATTGCTACTCTGCATTCTTTTGGTCTCGATTTGCATGGAATATCTTTTTCTAGCCCTTCACTTTCAGTCTGTATATGTCCCTTTTTTCGAGGTGGGCCTCTTGTAGACAACATATATAGGAGTCTTGTTTTTGTATCCATTCAGCCAGGTGTCTTTTGGTTGGGGCATCAACCCATTTACATTTAAGGTAATTACTGATAAGTATGATCCCGTTGCTGTTTACTTTATTGGTTTGGGTTCCGGTTTATGCAGCCTTTTTGTGTTTCCTGTCTAGAGAAGACCCATTAGCATTTGTTGAAGACCTGGTTTGGTGGTGGTTAATTCTCTAAGCTTTTGCTTGTCTGTAAAGCTTTTGATTTCTTCTTCATATTTGAATGAGATCCTTGCTGGGTACAGTAATCCAGGCTGTAGGTTTCTCATTTGCATCAGCAGTGGCCACAGGACTGGAAAAGGTCAGTTTTCATTCCAATTCCAAAGAAAGGCAATGCCAAAGAATGCTCAAACTACCACACAATTGCACTCATCTCACATGATAGTAAAGTAATGCTCAAAATTCTGCAAGCCAGGCTTCAGCAATACGTGAATCGTGAACTCCCTGATGTTCATGCTGCTTTTAGACAAGGCAGAGGAACCAGAGATCAAATTGCCGACATCTGCTGGATCATGAAAAAGCAAGAGAGTTTCGGACAAACATCTATTTCTGTTTGATTGACTATGCCAAAGCCTTTGACTGTGTGGATCACAATAAACTGTGGAAAATTCTGAAAGAGATGGGAAATCCAGACCACCTAACCTGCCTCTTGAGAAACCTGTATGCCTGTCAGGAAGCAACAGTTAGAACTGGACATGGAACAACAGACTGGTTCCAAATAGGAAAAGCAGTATGTCAAGGCTGTATATTTTCACCATGCTTATTTAACCTCTATGTAGAGTATATCATGAGAAACACTGGGCTGGAAGAAACACAAGCTGGAATCAAGATTGCCAGGAGAAATCTCAATAACCTCAGATATGCAGATGACACCACCCTTATGGCAGAAAGTGAAGAGGAGCTAAAAAGCACTCTTGATGAAAGTGAAACAGAAGAGTGAAAAAGTTGGCTTAAAGCTCAACATTCACAAAATGAAGATCTTGGCATACGGTCCCATCATTTCATGGGAAATAGGTGGGAAAACAGTGGAAACAGTGTCAGACTTTATTTTGGGGGGCTCCAAAATCACTGTAGATGGAGATTGCTGCCATGAAATTAAAAGACCCTTACTCCTTGGAAGAAAAGTTATGATCAACCTAGATATTCTATTCAAAAGCAGAGACATTACTTTGCCGACTAAGGTCCGTCTTGTCAAGGCTATGGTTTTTCCTGTGGTCATGTATGGATGTGAGAGTTGGACTATGAAGATGGATGAGTGCAGAATTGATGCTTCTGAACTGTGGTGTTGGAGAAGACTGTTGAGAGTTCCTTGGACTGCAAAGAGATCCAACTAGTCCATTCTGAAGGAGATCAATCCTGGGATTTCTTTGGAAGGAATGATGCTAAAGCTGAAACTCCAGTACTTCGGCCACCTCATGCGAAGAGTTGACTCATGGGAAAAGACACTGATGCTGGGAGAGATTGGGGGCAGGATGAGAAGGGGACGACCGAGGATGAGTTGGCTGGATGGCATCACTGACTCGATGGACATGAGTCTGAGTGAACTCTGCGAGATGATGATGAACAGGGAGGCCTGGCATACTACGATTCATGGGGTCGCAAAAGTCGGACACCACTGAGCGACTGAACTGAACTGAACTCACTTTAAGTATGTCCTGCCATTCCCTTCTGACCTAAAGTGTTTCTAATGAAAGATCAGTTGTTATCTTTAATGGGAATCCCCTAGTGTGTTTATTTGTTGTTTTTCCCTTGCTACTTTGATATTTGTTCTTTGTGTTTGATCTTTGTTTATGTGATTAATATGCATCTTGGAGTGTTTTGCCTCGGGTTTATCCTGTTTGGGATTCTCTGGATTTCTTGGATTTGGATGAATATTTCATTCCCCATTTTAGGGAAGTTTTCAGCCCTTTTATCCTCAAGTATTTTCTTTTCACCTTCTTTTTGTCTTCTTCTTGTGGGACGCCTATGATTCGAATGTTGGGGCATTTAACATTGTCCCAGAGGTCTCTGAGTTTGTCCTCATTTCTTTTCATTCCTTTTTATTTGTGTCTCTCTGTTTCATTTATTGATACCATTTTATTTTCTACCTCACTTATCCTATCTTCTTTCTCCCTTATTCTGCTGCTGGTTCCCTACAGGGTGTTTTTTATCTCATTAATTTCATTTTTCATCATATATTGGTTCCTTTTTTTTTTCATTTCTTCTAAGTCTTTGTTAGACATTTCTTGCATCTTCTCAATCCTTGTCTCCAGGCTGTTTATCTGTAACTGCATTTTGTTTTCAAGCTTTTGTTCATTTTAACTATCATTACTCAGAATTCTTTATTAGGGAGATTCTCTATCTCTTCTTCTTTGGTTTGGTGGGTATTCATCCTGTTCCTTTACCTGCTGAGTATTTCTCTGCCTTTTCCTCTTGTTCATATTGCTATGTTTGGAGTGGCCTTTCTGTATTCTGGCAGTTTGTGTTTCTTCTTTATTGTGGAGGTTCCTCTCTGTGGGTGGGATTGGCTGGGTGGCTTGTCAAGGTTTCCTGGTTAGGGAAGCTTATGTTGGTGTTCTGGTGGGTGGAGCTGGATTTCTTCTCTCTGGAGTGCAGTGAAGTGTCCAGTAGTGAGTTTGAGATATCTATGGGTTTAGTGTGACTTTGTGTATCCTGTATATTGAAGCGCAGGGCTTGTTTGTGTGTTGCTGGAGAATTGGCATGATATGTCTTTTTCTGGAACTTGTTGGCCCTTGGGTGGTGCTTGGTTTTAGTGTAGATATGGAGGCTTTTGATGAGGTCCTATTTATTAATGTTTCCTGGAGTCAGAAGTTCTCTGGTGTTCTCTGGTTTTTGGTTTTAAGCCTCTTGCCTCTGGTTTTCAGTCTTATTCTTACAGTAGCCTGATGACTTTTCCATCTATATGGCACCAATGATAAAACATCTAGGTTAATGGTGAAAAATTTCTCCACACTGAGGGACACCCAGAAAGGTACACAGATTTACATGGAGAAGAGAAGAGGAAGGAGCGAGATAGAGGTGACTAGCAGAATAAGAAAAGGGGAGAAAGCAAGGTAGCCAGTAATCACTTCCCTATGGGCTCTTCACAGTCTGCAACACTCAGAGACGTTCATGGAGTTATGCAGAAAAGAGAAGAGGGAGGAAGGAGACAGAGGTGGCCAGGAGGATAAAATGGGGAATCAAACTGAGAGAGACAGGTCCAGCCAGTAATCACTTCTCTAAGTGTTCTCCACAGCCTGGAACACACAAAGAGATTCACCTAGTTGGGTAGAGAAGAAAAGGGGGAGGGGGAAGATAGAGGCGACCTGGTGGAGAAAAAGGAGAGTCCAAAGGGGGAGAGAGCAGTCCAGCCAGTAATCTTGCTCCCAAGTAAAAATGGGTACTGAAGACTGGGTTCTTAAAGGTACAAAATTATAACAAATACCAAAAAGCAAATTAAAAATCTAGAGTAGAAGGTAGAGTCTCAAAAATACAATATTAAAAAAAAACTAAGTTACAAAATTATAAAATATATATATATGAAGTTTGCTTTAATAACAGGGTCTTTTTTGCAAGGTAATAGGTTCATTTTCAGATAGTTCTTTGATCCAGCTTATACATCTCAAGATCTAAAGGCCCCTTCCTATGTAGTCAGTGCTAACTACAGGGTTTTAAGCTGTTGCACCTGTCACTTCCAAAGCAGTCCGCTCTGTTCATTTTAGCTTCTGTTTGCTGGTCTCTTCAGTGTCTAATTTCCACCCTGACACAAGGGGCCGGTGGGGTCACGTATTTTAGGCTCACTTGTGCAGTCATGCTGTGGGAGGGAGGAACACTGCAAGCAAATGTTGGTGGGATTGCCCGCGGTGTCTGGACCACACTGGGTTTACCCTGCTCACGGGGTGTGTGCTTTCCCAGTCTACACTGCTCAGGCTCTAGGTTGCTCTGCTGGGAACTGTCTGAGGCGGGGCCTGGATTGCGCGCACTTCCCAGGTCTAAGCCTCTCAGGTTCACGTTCTTAGGTACTCCACAAAGGCACAGGTTTGGTTGGGCCTGTGTTTTGTGCCCGTCCCAGATCCGAGCGGCTCAGGTGACCAGGTGCTTGGCAAGCGCAGTCGCCCCCAGTTGGAGGCTGTGTCTTACCGCCTCCCCTGTCCTAGTCGCTTGGTTTTCTGGGTGTACAACAGGCACGTATTCTCAGTGTGCCATGTGTCTCTTCTGGGGAGCTGATCTCTGGCTGTGGCCCTCCTGGCGGATGTCAACCATCCAGAACCCCAAGAAGTCTTGGCTAGCAATGAAGCCTGCTTGCAGTTTGGTAGAAGATGCCTCTCGGGAGCTGCCTTCTGGGCAAACCAGTAGGATTGCCCCCTTCTGGCTCTAGCTGTCCTCGCCTGTCTGTCTCCAGTGGGGATTGGGCCAGTCCACAGCCGGCTAGCTCTGCTTAGTCTTTTGCTCTCTGAGCGGGCCTGGCAGTGTCTTAGGGCTTTTCACAGGATAGCTAACCCACAGTCTGGGTTGCTATCTCAAGTTAGTTCCTTCAGGGATTTCAGGCCCAGGGTCCTTACCCTAAGCCATGCAGCCTGCACCTCCCTGTCCAGCCCCCGCTTTCTAGTGGCAGATGCAAGTGTCTGGCTGCTGCTCTGTTGGGAGTTGCCGTTAGGTACATAATCAGTGGGGTTTAATTTTTTTATTTATTTATTAATTTGTCCTCCTAGTTATGTTGCCCTCTGAGATTCCTAGGCTCGCCAGAGACCCGCCAGTGATAGTGTTTCCTGGTATTCAGAAATTTGTCTCTTTTTTGAGACTTCCTTCCAGGACAGATCTCCATGCCTAACTCTTATGTCTTTCTTTTTATCTTTTATATTTTGTCTTACCTCCTTTTGGTCAGCATTAAAATGTTCTTTCAATGAATTTGTCAGGGAGAAAGTGGTCTTCTCATCCTATTCCTCCACCGTCTAAGGACTGCCGCTTGAAACATGAGATCTTAATTCGACTACCAGGGATTTAACTCATACCCCTTGCACTGGAAGCACAGTTTTGTTTCTTATAGTTTGAACTTTTATTTTTTCCTTGGGGATAACCAATTAACAATACTCTGACAGTTTCAGAAGAACAGGGAAGGGTGTCACCCGTACATATACATGTATCCACTCTCCCCACAAACTCTCTTACCATCAATATTGCCACATAGCACATAACCAAAATAATTAAGAGAGAAAAAGGAGAGAAATAGATAATGCTCAGTAACCATATGGTCATCTGCAGGTGCAAATTCAGACACCCTCAAGTCACCAAGGGCTTATAAGATTATCAGGTGCTATCCTTCTATGTAGAAAGTAAATACTTAATTTTTAAATTAAAAATATTATTTTTATTTATTTTTGGCTGCTTTGCATCTTAGCTGTGACACTCAGGATCTTTGTTGCCACGTGCTGGCTCTTTAGTTGTGGCATGTGAAAGTGTTAGTTGTGGCACATGAACTCTTAGTTCTGGTATGTGGGATCCAATTACCTGACCAGGGATCCAGCCTGGGCCCCTGCATTGGAAGTACAGAGTCTTAACCACTGGACCAACAGGAGGGCCCTGAAAGTCAAGATTTTAGAACTACCTAAATCTGGTGGCTCAGAAAGTAAAGAATCGACCTGCAATGTGGGAGTCCTGGGTTCGATTCCTGGGTTTGAAATATCTCCTAGAGGGGAGCAACTCTCTCCAGGATTCTTGCCTGGAGAATCCCCATGGACAGAGGAGCCTGTCAGGCTACAGTCCATGGGGTTGCAAAGAGTAAGACATGACTGAGCAACTAAGCACACACCCAGAACCTAGCTGAAGAGAAGGAATATATAAGCTCTTTTTCTCTGACAGCATAACGTCTGACCCGAGTTCCTTGATTTCTGCTGCATTTTCCTAACCTTACATCAATTTTATAACTGAGACCCATTTTCTCCAAGATTTGCTAGAGAGTAACTGCTCAAGTGTTCCTAGGAATATGCATTTCCCAGAAAGCCTTTAATCAAGAGACAGAAGCTGATATTGGAACTCCATGAAAGAGGACTGCAGAGACAGTGCCTCCTGATTATAGTGGTCACCCAAAGAGGTATCTTACATCAATAGAAGGAGCATCTGGTAGTCCATGGAGTTGCAAAGATCCGGACACGACTGACCTACTACTCTAAGTGTATGAATGTGAGGTTCTCTACCTACCCTTCGTTATACAGTGATTTATCAAAAAGCTTAATCTCATCCATTGGAAAGTCTTATTTTAAGTTTTACATTGCATTAAAGTAATAGTTGAATATTTTTTTATACTTTTTTAAGTGGATAAGATCATTTTTTCCAGTTTTATTAAGGTATAACTGGCAAAATTATATAATATACATATTTTATGTACAAATATACTATATATTATATATCAATATTTGAAGTATATGACATTATTTGATATATATATGCATTATTAAATGAGTATCATAAAAGTTAATTAACACATCCATCACCTCATATAGTTATCTTGGTGGTGGGGGAAATGAGAGCATTTAAGATTTATTCTGTCAACAACTTCAAGCATGAAACACAATACTATTATCTATGGACCTCCCTGGTGACTCAGGGTAAAGAATCTGCCTGCCAATGCAGCAGACACAAGTTTGATCCCTGGGTCAGGAAGATCCCCTGGAGAAGGAAATGGCTCCAGTTTGCTTGCCTGAAAAATCCCATGGACAGAGGAGCCTGGTGGACTATCATCCATGGAGTCACAAAAAGTTAGTGACTAAACAACAGCAACAACTATTAAGTATAGTCACTATGCTGTACATAGATTCCCCATAACATACTCATAACTGAAAGTCTGTACCCTTTGACCACCATCTCCCCATTTCCTCTACTGTCCAGCACCTGGCCACTACCATGCTACTTTCTGGTTCTATAACTTTGTTCATGCCAAACTCATTTCTGTAAAAAAATGAATGAATAAAAATGAACTGCTACTCTTACTGCCCTGTTTTATCACTTTCTGGGTTTGTTAACCCAACTCATGATGAACCTCAAGCTACTTAGTCACTTTGTCTCATGATCAGGTATTCAGTCTCTACCTGGGCTTAGTAGTACACAAGGAGCTGCAGAAAGCTTGATCTATGCTGAGTTGCTTGCCGAAATCTAAACAGCATCATTGCCCACCGAGGATCTTAACCACCATTTGGATCTCACAGTCATAACGGCAAAGCAGATGCACTGCAGCCGAAACCCACTGTCTTTTGCTATACACAAGTCAAAACTGGAAGCCTCTCATGTGATCTAATCAATGATTTGAAGTGTTTTTCCAAAGCTTTCTTTTGTACTGCCTCAAAAATCTAAAGAGGTTCAATAAGAGCTGAAACTTTTTGTAAAGGAAAAAAAAAAGTGGCAAAGCTAGAATAACTTGTACTTTAACTTAGAGGGGTTATCTCAGCAACTAGAGTACTGGACCCTAAAACTTCACTAATTGTGGCAGATCCATGAATATTTAAGGGCTTAAATTCTATCTTCTTACATGTGTGTGAATGTGTGTGTGTGTGTGTGTGTGTGTGTGTGTGTGTGTGTGTGTGTATTGGGCTTCCTAGGTGGTACAGTGGTAAAGAATCTGCCTGCCAATTCAGGAGATACAGGAGATGGATTGCAGTCCTGAGTAGGGAAGATCCCCTGGAAGAGGAAATGGCAACCCACTCCATCATTCTTACCTAGAAAATCCCATGGACAAGGAAGCTTGGCAGGCTGC
>SJYC01094580.1:0-21230 GCA_006408675.1 Madoqua kirkii
TACAGTGGTAAAGAATCTGCCTGCCAATTCAGGAGATACAGGAGATGGATTGCAGTCCTGAGTAGGGAAGATCCCCTGGAAGAGGAAATGGCAACCCACTCCATCATTCTTACCTAGAAAATCCCATGGACAAGGAAGCTTGGCAGGCTGCGGTTCATGGGGTCGCAAAGAATGAGACACAACTGAACACAAAAGAGCATGACATATATATTTTGGCTGCACTTTGAGGCATGTAGAACTTCCTGACCAGGAGGGAACTCATGCCCTGCAGTGGAAGCATGGAGTCTTAACCACTGGACCACCAGGAAACTTGTGACATGTATGTATTAATATTTTATTGGAGCATCTAGAGTACTTGTCTCTTCTTTATCATCAGACTCAGTTTATATGCTGTCATCAATATATTGAACTAATATAAGGTGTGTGGAGTGTCAAAATAATCGACATTCCTGTGCGTATATCACAACTGAGAGAAAGAGAGCATATCCTTGGGGCAAGGCAGGTACTGAGGTCTGCCATCGCTTTATGCAAAGGCAAAATGTTTCTAGTTTTCCCTGCTGAAGGAGATCAGGAAGAAAACATTTGCCAGATCAATGACCACATACCAAGTGTCAGAGGCTTAACGATCTACTCAAATAAAAGTATAAATATTCAACATGGCAGCTGAAATTGGGGCTACCAACTGGTTAAATTTATGTCTGTCAATACTCATCAACCATTTATTCATCTCATTTTTGGAAGGATTATACTGGCTAATTAAATAATGACATGGAAACCCTTGACATTTCTTCCCAGAGGAATTATTGCTTCTGATTTACTGTCTTGGCAGGGGCAAGATAGTTTCCAGTAGTTTCTGGGGCTTCCATTTGGCATTTCATACAGTAATATCTCTTATTTCTCTAGTCAGGAAACCAATGTGATTATTCTGCCAACTGCTGAATATATAGTTCCAAGAACACATTTCAGGACTGGGGTAATAATCACATAATATCTCTGAAAATTTTTAGAAATGTTATAATACAGATTTACCCAACACTTTATTTTCACCTGACCTCCATAATGTCATATTTTAGTTGATGTTTTGGTTTCCCAGGTATCTATTTTAGACCACACAGATCTGCAAATGATCACATATGTTGTGGGTATTTTCAAAGGATTGTAGAGTCCTTCCTCAAGACTTCTAGGATCCCCCTTTAATCAAGAACTCTGGGTTTGTGAATTTAATTTGAACTGGCCAGGGCAAAGACCACAGTTTTCCATTCCAGCGGCTTTCATGGTCTTCTGTTCAATAGTTTTTCTTCCATCTTTCTTAACCCTAGGAACATCATATCTTATCAATTAACATTTAAAAATTTTGGGAAACAGTCTCTTAGAATGCATTTTGTTTGTTACATAGGGGAAAATAGACAATACAAGAAAGGGCTTCAATAATTTTAAAAGATACAATATTCTCAATTATGAAGCTGTGGTATTGAATAACATCCCAATACTACAGTCATGTTGATTTAAAAGCAGTTGAGAGAGAAACAGATGAAAAAGCACTCAAAGACTATATTTATAAATTTCAAGTATCATTGAAATGAACAAATCTGGCAGAATTTGGTGGCCCTAAAGAGATTAAACTATCATTATTATTAGCATATATGGAAATTTAGGAACAATCCACATTATAATAGCATTTTCCTCACAGCTCTAAATCATGGATATTTGTAAAGCTGAAACTAAGATCTAAGCTTACCTAATACTTCTACGACTTATTATCTTCAAATAATTTACATGTGTTAACTTCACTGACTCTGTATAAAATTCCTATGAAGTAAACACCTCCATTGTTTCTATTAAAGATGAGGAAATGGATAAAAACAAAGATTAAATTATTTGTACAAGGTAGGAGATAGCAAAGCGAGATTTCAACCCCAAATTTATTGTTTTCCTAATTGCTGCATGGTATTACCCTAATCACGATGGTGTGATCATGGACCTAGAGCCAGACATCCTGGAATGTAGAGTTAAGTGGGCTTTAGGAAGCATCACTATGAACAAAGCTAGTGGAGGTGATGGAATTCCAGTTGAGCTATTTCAAATCCTGAAAGATGATGCTGCGAAAGTGCTCCACTCAATATGCCAACAAATTTGGAAAACAGCAGTGGCCACAGGACTGGAAAAGGTCAGTTTTCATTCCAATCCGAAAGGAAGGCAATGCCAAAGAATGCTCAAACTACTGCACAATTATACTCATCTCACACAAAGTAAAGGAATGCTCAAAATTCTCCAAGTCAGGCTTCAGCAATATGTCAACTGTGAAATTCCTGATGTTTAAGCTGGTTTTAGGACAGGCAAAGGAACCAGAGATCAAATTGCCAACATCCACTGGATTATCAATAAAGCAAGGCAGTTCCAGAAAAATATCTATTTCTGCTTTATTGACTATGCCAAAGCCTTTTTACAGAGTGGATCACAAGAAACTGTGGAATATTCTGAAAGAGATAGCAATACCAGACCACCTGACCTGCCTCTTGAGAAATCTATATGCAGGTCAGGAAGCAACAGTTAGAACTGGACATGGAACAACAGACTGGTTCCAAATAGGAAAAGGTGTACGTCAAGGCTATATGTTGTCACCCTGCTTATTTAACTTATATGCAGAGTACATCATGAGAAATACTGGGCTGGAAGAAACACAAGCTGGAATCAAGATTGCTGGGAGAAACATCAATAACCTCAGATATGCAGATGACACCACCCTTATGGCAGAAAGTGAAGAGGAGCTAAAAAGCCTCTTGATGAAAGTGAAAGAGGAGAGTGGAAAAGTTGGCTTAAAGTGCAACATTCAGAAAATGAAGATCATGACTCTGGTTCCATCACTTCGTGGGAAATAGATGGGGAAACAGTGGAAACAGTGTCAGACTTTATTTTGAGGGGCTCCAAAATTACTGCAGATGGTGACTGCAGCCATGAAATTAAAAGGCGCTTACTACTTGGAAAAAAAGTTATGACCAACCTTGATAGCGTATTAAGAAGCAGAGAAATTATCTTGCCAGCAAAGGTTCATCTAGTCAAGGCTATGGTTTTTCTAGTGGTCATGTATGGATGTGGGAGTTGGACTGTGAAGAAAGGTGAGTGGCACAGAATTGATGCTTTTGAACTGTGGTGTTGGAGAAGACTCTTGAGAGTCCCTTTGACTGCAGGGAGATCCAACCAGTCCATTCTGAAGGAGATCAGCCCTGAGATTTCTTTGGAAGGAATGATGCTAAAGCTGAAACTCCAGTACTTTGGCCACCTCATGTGAAGAGTTGACTCATTGGAAAAGATTCTGATACTGGGAGGAGTTGGGGGCAGGAGGAGAAGGGGACGACCGAGGATGAGATGGCTGGATGGCATCACCGATTCGATGGACGCGAGTTTTGACAACTCCAGGAGTTGGTGATGGACAAGGAGGCCTGGCATGCTGCAATTCATGGGGTTTCGAAGAGTCGAACATGACTCAGCTACTGAAATGAACTGAGCTGAACTGATGCAGTCTTCAGTGCCAGCAACCATAGACAAAGAAACATGAGAAATCAAGTTTATGAGAATTCACTCTATACGTGTATCAGTTTGCTGATACTTTTTTCAATCTCATGAGACAAGTACAATGAAGAAAGAGAAGCTCAAGGAACTGAGATGATTTGCCCCAGATCTCAGAGCTATGAAGTAGTAAATCTTCTACCCAAGTTGTAATCTCTGTAATTTCCACTAACTGAAGAGGTAATCAATGAGAACACTAATATTTCTTGAGCATCTGTTGTGTACAAAGCTCTAGTCAGGGATATTAGAGTGCAGTCCTTGTTCGAAGGAGTTCACTGCTGTATAAAGCAACTATGCACAAATAAAGATAATGAAGCAACTCTGTTTCCACACTTGGGGAAAAAAAACACAATTATTTTTTTACTTCCAAATCATTTCACAGACAGGAAAACTCAGATTAAAAATGGCTTAATCAGGTCACAAAAACAACAACAGAACAAGGGTACCCAGTAGCCTGGAACTTTTGACTCCCCATCCAGCCCTTTTCTTGCTGTCATATGCTTTTCTCTGGCAACAGCACAAGTGGTCAAGTTGTGGTTCAGAAGAGAGAGAAAGTACTGTGGGCTGGAATAGTTGACTCAATTTCTATTTAAGATTCAGAAGATAGTTTTCCGAACATCAGCCAGTTCATTAGAAAAAGCAAGGATTGTGTTTATTTAAAAACAAATATGAAAGTGCAAGCATCTGCTTCCTAATTGTGCAGATGCTATCAATTTTGCTGCAATGCTCTGTCCATAGCAACTGACATCTTCTAAAGATTCCGCCTGCAATGCAGGAAACACAGGAGATGTGGGTTCTATCCCGGGCTTGGGAAGATCCCTTGCAGAAGGAAAAGGCAATCCACTCCAATATTTTTGCCTGGGAAATCCCATGGACAGAGGAGCTTGGCAGGCTACAGTTCATGGGGTCGCAAAGAGTTGGACACGACTGAGTGTCTGAGCATGCACATTCTGGAATATGAATGTGACATAGAACTGCATATTACTTACACAAGTTTAAAAAGTAGGAGCATTAGTTAGACATTAGAAGTGATAGCAACTGAAGATGACAACTTGGGAAATACTTGTTTATCATGACTCCACAAAAAGAGTTCAGAGTTCTTATAGCAACTCTGTTAAATCACGGCTTAGACAGCTAAACACCAGAACTTTGTTCCATGTGGCTAAAAATTTTCTTTCTAAACCATCTGGGCTGGCAGGTGTTCATCATCAGATCTGGGTTGCTATGAGACTGGAACTTTCTAATGCTAATGAGCTATAGAGACAGAAACCTAAATTTTGCTCATTTGAAACAACTTTATATTTGCCTCTGCTAGAAGTACCAGCAACACCTTATGACTTTCAAAATGCAAAATTTGTAATGAAGTTTCCCAAGGAGAACATTCTACTGATCAAAAATGATAGATTAAATTGATGGCAACGTGTGTTTGTTTTCACTTTAAACACTCTATGAATCTTAATGTTCTCCCTCTTTCTTGATAGAGAACAAGTCCCTAGTCTGTACATAATTTTAAGGTGGTTGGGCAGGAGAAGAAGAGAAGCATCTTTTCTCTCATGTGTGAGTGATATATTCTTCTCTTGACAGGAGGGAAAGTCAATTCATGTGCATATGATTGTCATAATGAAATTTAAAGTGTGCAGAAAACACATAATAAGCAAAAGTTAGAGAAAAATGTGATCAACCTGGTGTTTCTTTATTGGTCAACTGGCATCACATGAAATTCATCCTATAGACAGTCTACACACCGGGCAGGGTGATAGAAAATGTAGAACTGATATTCAAAGTGACCTTGAAAAATGCCCATGAAAACATGATGACAATTCAAGGAAGTTCAAATTGTACATTTCAAGGCCAGGATTACTCTTTAGGTCTAAGAGAACAGACAAGTTGCTGAGCAGAAAGACACCAGGAGTCACGCTGGGTGCCATGATGTGCATGAACAGAGAAAAAAATGTTAGCATATCAAATACAGTAGTAAAAGTGATGTCCAGTGTTTTATTTTTCTTAACATTTTGTCACTATGCTGGGTAAAGTTAGTGTCACTGTGTTAGCATTACATAGGAAAAAGGCATGCAATGGGTTGACGAAAATGGCAATTTTTAAACTATGGTTGTGCCTGGTTTTTCAGAGTGGCTCAGGGATTGCTAGGGCAGGTGGGTAGGAAGGAAGGAAGGAAACGTGAGTAAATAGCCCTGACCCATTATTTCAGCTTCAAAAAAATCTCAACTTGTGTCAGTTTTATATAACAAAGTCTATGTAAAGTTTTGCTTCAGAAAGTAGAAGGGAGGGCTTGATTGCTTAAAAGGCAAAAAAGAACTTTGAAAGCCATCAAATTAAACATACACACAAAGATTTGCTTGAATAAATTATGTTAAAAGCTAATGGTAAAGAACAAAATGATGTAGATTCTGCTATTGAATTATGCTATGAAATAAATATTGTGTTGTGCTCTATGAAAAATATCTAACATTAAAGAAAAAGATACTAGGGTGTGTCTACGTTTTGCAGAACTAATCTGAACACACAAGAAGTGTTTACAGGGTTAAGAATGACAGAAAGACTCAACAATGCTAAAAGAATGGAAGTAAATATTATTTAATAAATTATTTGGTAAATTATTATATATACTTCTATTTTATAATGATAATATAACAAGATTACTTATTATAATTACTGTGCCTTAAAAGATTTGCTTTCATTATTTCAATTATTCTTCACAAAGTTCCTGTAATTTAAGTGTTTAGTCTTCATTTCAGAGACTTGAACAACAAGGCCTGTTGTGATCTACTGACTAATTAGTAAGTGACAGTTGACAGTTACTGTACAACTCCAAAGCTTGTAGCTTCCCATTGTACAATCTGCCTTTTCATAAGTTGGAAAGTTTGTAAATGTCATGTAAGATGGTTCTAGAAATCAAACATATAATAAAAAAAGAGTGGTGTTTCTCCTGTGTTTTTCCTCTAATCACTATCTTAACAGGTATGGTGTGACCCAGGTCGGTACTATTTGCATTTTTCAATAATTAATTTAAATCCTCATACAAGAGTGAGAGTTGTTTTCATTCATTTTAGAGTCTCATCTGGACAGCTGAATTTCTGAAGCGGCAGAAGTATTATTAGGATAATTCCAAACTTGGTATTGAAATTCTAGTACAATACTACTCTTTCCTGACTTTCAAAGTTCTTTTTGCCTTTTTAGCAACCAAGCCCTCCCTCCTCCCTTCTGAAGCAGAACTTTACATAGACCTTCGATATGTGAAACTGACACAAGCTGAGGTTTTAAGTCCCTGGTGGCTCAGATGGTAAAGCGTCTGCCTGCAGTGCAGGAGGCCCAGGTTCAGTCCCTGGGTTGGGAAGATCCCCTGGAGAAGGAAATGGCAACCCACTCCAAAACCCTTGCTTGGACAATGCCATGGACAGAGGAGCCTGATAGGCTACAGTCCACAGAGTGAAAAGAGCTGGACAGGACTGAGTGACCTCATTTAGGGCTTCCCTGGTGGCTCAGAGGTTAAAGCATCTGCCTGCAAGGCAGGAGACCAGGGTTTGATCCCTGGGTCAGGAAGATCCCCTGGAGAAGAAAATGGCAACCCACTCCAGTATTCTTGCCTGGAGAATCCCATGGAAGGAGGAACCTGGTGAGCTACAGTCCATGGGGTCGCAAAGAGTCAGACATGACTGAGCCACTTCACTTCATTACTCTTTCACTGATGTTTGCAAAGATATGTTAAAGCAAATGATTTCTGTGAGCTCTATAATAATGATGGAGTAAATTGATCTTTATGGGGACAGACTTCTAAGAAACATTGTTCTCTGGGAATGAAACCTGCTCCAAGAAAGGAAAGTCAAGATATTGTGTTACATTCAATTGGAAAACCACTGGACACCTGGCTTGTGTTAAGAACATCTTTCTCCCAGGCAGCTAAAAACCTGCTGATTCCTTGAGAGTTCTTTGCCTTGCTACAGTTCCTTGATTGATCTTCAGATAATTGGGGATGCTAAGTTGGTTATACCACACTGTAAACCATGTCACTTTCTTCCTCTGTAAAGTAAAATTAACAGCCAGAATTTATGAATTAATGACTAGGTAGAATGATAACACCTTCCCACCAGTTCCAACCTTTGTTCTATCCTCACTTCAATTCAGTTCAGTCACTCAGTCGTGTCCAACTTTTTGCTACTCCATGAATCACAGCACGCCAGGCTTCCCTGTCCATCACCATCTCCTGGAGTTCACTCAAACTCATGTCCATCGAGTCAGTGATGCCATTCAGCCATCTCATCCTCTGTCTTACCCTTTTCTTCCTGCCCCCAATCCCTCCCAGCATCAGAGTCTTTTCCAGTGAGTCAACTCTGCATGAGGTGGCCAAAGTACTGGAATTTCAGCTTTAGCATCATTCCTTCCAAAGAACACCCAAGGCTGATTTCCTTCAGAATGGACTGGTTGGATCTCCTTGCAGTCCAAGGGACTCTCAAGAGTCTTCTCCAGCACCACAATTCAAGGCATCAACTCTTCAGCGCTCAGCCTTCTTCACAGTCCAATTCTCACATCCATACATGACCACTGGAAAAACCATAGCATTGGCTAGACGTATCTTAGTCGGCAAAGTAATGTCTCTGCTTTTGAACATGTTATCTAGGTTGGTCATACTTTCCTTCCAAGGAGTGAGCGTCTTTTAATTTCATGGCTGCAGTCACCATCTATCGTAGTGTCAGTTTGAAAGCATGTAAGCTACCTCACTTAATCATCCTGAATTAGCAACTTAAATATGAAATCTAGAAAAATGGCACAGGTGAACCTATTTGCGTGGCAAATAGAGAGCAGGACATGCAAGGCAGACATAGAGAACAAGACATGCGGGCACACAGGAGGGGAAGAGGGCAGTGGGACAACTTGAGCGCGTAGCACTGCATATATACACTGGCGGTGGAGGTTTAGTCACTAAATTGTGCCCTATCCTTGCGACCCCATGGACTGCGGCCAGCCAGGCTCCTCTGTCCATGGGATTTTCCAGGCAAAATACTGGAGTGGATTGCCATTTCCTTCTCCAGGGGATCTTCCCCACCCAGGAATCAAACCTGGGTTTCTTGCATTGCAGGCAGATTCTTTACTGACTGAGCTATGAGAGAAGCCCATACGTACACTGAAAGAAAGTGAAAGTGAAAGTCGCTCAGTCGTGTCTGACTCTTCGCAACCCCATGGACTGTCCATGGAATTCTCCAGTCCAGAATACTAGAGTGGGTAGCCTTTCCCTTCTCCAGGAGATCTTCCCAACCCAGGAATTGAACTGGGGTCTCCCACATTGCAGGCAGATTCTTTACCAACTGAACTATCAGGGAAGCCCCATATGTACACTAACCATGCATAAAACAGATAGCTAGTGGGAAAATGCTGTATTAACACAGAGAGCTCAGCTGGGAGCTCTCTGATGACCTAGAGGGGTGTAATGGATGTGCAGGTGGGAGTGAAGCTCAAGAGAGAGGGGATATATGTAAACATGTAGCTAATTAGATCCTCTGGAGTAGGAAATGGCAACCCACTCCAGTAATCTTACCTGGGAAATTCCATGAACAGAGGAGCCTGGCAAGCTACAGTCCACGGGGTTGCAAAGGGTCAGACAGGACTGAGCATAGCAGCAGCAGAGATGATTCAGGTCAGAAACTAACACAATATCATAAAGTGATTATACTCTAATTTTTTTTTAAAAAAGACAACTATGTTCCTCTATTCATTCACAGTTCAGTTCAGTTCAGTTCAGTTGCTCAGTCATGTCCAACTCTTTGCGACCCCATGAGCTGAAGCATGCCAGGCCTCCCTGTCCATCACCAATTCCCAGAGTTCACTCAAACTCATGTCTATCGAGTTGGTGATGCTATCCAGCCATCTCATCTTCTGTCATCTCCTTCTCCTCCTGCCCCCAATCCCTCCCAGCATCAGAGTCTTTTCCAATGAGTCAACCCTTCACATGAGATGGCCAAAGTACTGGGGTTTCAGCTTTAGCATCATTCCTTCCAAAGAAATCTCAGGGTTGATCTCCCTCAGAATTGACCGGTTGGATCTCCTTGCAGTCCAACAGACTCTCAAGAGTCTTCTCCAACACCGCAGTTCAAAAGCATCAATTCTTTGGCAGTTAGCTTTCTTCACAGTCCAACTCTCACATCCATCCATGACCACAGGAAAAACCATAGCCTTGACTAGACAGACCCTTGTTGGCAAAGTAATGTCTCTGCTTTTGAATATGCTATCTCAGTTGGTCATAACTTTCCTTCCAAGAAGTAAGCATCTTTTAATTTCATGGCTGCAATCACCATCTGTAGTGATTTTTGGATTCATTTACAAAGGACAACTAAATATCTATATGATGTTTAGCTGTCGTTTGTTCCAGCTACCCTCTACATGTATGCCTGAAATTTATAGCAACTCTATGTTGAAAAGAGGACCTTAGACTTTTTCCAATCATATCATCTGTGCTGCTAATGTCCATATGCCTGGCTAATGTGGTTTTGGGCTGCGAGTTATGAGCAATACACAAATAAAATTTCCTGATATTCCATATTATTGTGTTACTTATTTCAAGTGTTGTAAGTCTGGAATATTCTAATCTATCCATACTGTTGGTTCCTTCATTCAATCTCATTTCCCTTTTTCTTCTAGATAATTTCGATTTTTAGAGCATTTAGAGCACTTTAGCAACTTAATTATGCTTGGAAACTTCTGGAAGCAGAAAAAGTGACTCTGCTCCATATACATTTTTAATGCAGATCCTTGTTGATATTAAGGGAACTAACTGTCTAGGTTGTAAGTTTTAAAAGTCAGCCACATTATCATGTCATTCATAGTTTGGATTATCCTCTGAACCACACCTGAATGTTATAGAGACAGGATATCTGACAAATGATCATAAAAATCTTAGGAATAATTTAGTTGAAACAGACTCCTTTTTTTTTTTTAAATTTCTCAAAGCAATACACAAACAAACCTATAGTAACAGTTTGAGTAAACAATAAACAGTGAATAATGAAACAAACCCCCTTTAAAAAGAAAAGGAGATTCTTTTTAACAATATGTTAATGTTTATTGAGAAACATATTCAGATTATTCTTGGATTTGTGCCTTTTGCTTTAGATAAACGCAAATTTTACGGCCTTTAGTATCACTGAAATTTCTAGATGTCATTGGAATATTCTCATATACACCTATGTATACTAGGCTACCTCTATTGTTAAACCCACCTCCCGATACATTCAAACAGATTTTTAACAGGAATTTATATGCTCATTCACCACTAGGCTCATTTTGCTTTAATAAATTTGAAAGACTGCTGCAGAGCTAATTAGGCAACTGGCTATCATTAGTGTTACACAGTCTCTCGCCAGTTTGAGTTTTATAAATTAAATTAGTGTGATGATTCCAGCTCACTTTCTACCAGACATTTTGCATGATTAACTGTGTTTGGCCCACCTTAGCAATTAATTTATTTTCCAAATATACTGTTTTTATCCAGTTTCTCAAAAGAAGATAAAAAGATTGGAAACTCAACCAAATCCAAATAATGACACAAATAACTAAAGTACGTTGGAAACCATCTGTTGTTTCATGTTTTCATCAGAAACATCTCACATCAGACCCTGAGGCTGGATGAATTTTAATATTCCATGCTATCATCACCCATTTAGTCTTTAGTAGCAAGTGCTGTTGGGCTTCCCAGGTGCCTCTAGGGGTAAAGAACAGCCTGCCCATGCAGGAGATGTAAGAGATATGCATTTGATCCCTGGGTCAGGAAGATTTCCTGGAGGCAGACACAGCAACCCATGCCAACATTCTTGCCTGGAGAATTTCATGGACAGAGGAACGTGGCAGGCTACAGTCCATAGTATCACAAAGAGTCAGACATGACTGAAGAGACTTAGCACACATGCTATATTTTATAAGGGAGATCCACAAAGAGCAGGGAACTAGGACTGAAGATAAAACAAAAATAAAATATGCTGTATAAGATGAAACTTTCCTTTATAGTTGGTATGACAAAATAAAAATCTACACATCAGCACACATACATGAAAAAAGCTAAAAAAAATAAAATTTATGAGATATCTTGAGGGAAAGGTTAACTGGGAAAGCTGAATTGAAGAGAAAATAATTTTCCCCTATCATGATGTGGAACATGCCCTTTCCAACTTAAAGCTTTCATTTATTCCATAATTACTAGGACAGGGGTAACACACGTTTTCTTAAAAGCTTCAGGAATTAATGTCTTCAAGGACCATTTGTAGCCATAAATAATATATAAACAATGGGCATAGTTATGTCTAATTATGTTTATATATATATAGACATATATAAATATATATACACACACATACACATACACACACACACACACACACACACACATACACACACACAGAGAGAATATATTAAAGAATATGGACTAAATTGCCTGAATTTGGCCCACGAGCCATAGCTCTCTGACCCCTGACCTAAGATAAGAGGCAAACTTTCACACCTCCACATACTTATTTCCGGCTTCATTTTTGTTGACACAACTTTTCTGCCCTGAGAGTTTCCTTCCTAGTGAATGACTGTCAAATAACTATGCTGTTACCAGTCTAAACACATGGCTCATTAGTTTGGGGTTGGCTTTCTCAATCTTCTTCTCATCTTCTTCTCACGACATAAATAGGTCATGTTGCATATTAGATGGTGAACATTATTATGGGAAAATAAGAGAAAAATCGAACATTATAGAGGAAATAGGAAATAGGTGTGGAAAAGGGGCAGTTTGCCATATTGAGTTTCCAGTGTAAGCTTCACTGAGAAAGTGGGACTTAAGAGAAAATATTTGAAAAAAGAGAGAAGGTTTAGCAGATACCCTTTATTTTCTGTAAGACACACTCCTCGTATTTCTTTTTTTAAAATCATTTTATTGAAGTATAAATAATTTACAATGTGTTAAATTCTGCTATACAGCAAAATGGTTCAGACACACACACACACACACACACACACACACATATATATAATATTTTTTCATGTTCTCTTCACTATGATTTTTTTTAATAATTTTGTTGATTGACTTTTGGCTTGCCAAGTCTTCACTGCTGTCTAGATTTTTCTCTAGCTGTGGTGAGCAGGGGCTGCCTGAAGTGGCAGCATGCGAATTCCCCATCTCGGCGGCTTCTGTTGTGGAGAGCAGCTCTAGGTCACTCAGGCTTCAATAATTGCTGGTCCCAGGCTCTAGAGCACAGGCTTAGTAGTTGTGGCGCACAGGCCTAAGTGTTCCATGGCATGTGGGATCTTTCCAGCAAAAAGGGGATGTAGCGACATTAGGGACAAGCCTCCTGCAATTATCCAAGCTTTCAATAATGTGGATCTGACCAAAGAGGCAGCAGTGGAGGTGTTGAGAAACATCAGATTCTGAACTTTAAAGTTCTCTCTTTAACCCTTCTGCATTGATGGTGGGAATGTAAACTGGAGTAGCTAATATGGAGGTTCCTTAAAAAACTAAAAATAGAGTTCTCATATGATCCAGCAATTCCACCCCTAGAGATATATCCAGAAAAGACAAAAACTCTCATTCTAAAAGATACATGCACCCCAATGGTCCTAGCAGCACTATTTAGCTAGATATGGAAACAATCTAAATATCCATCAACAGATGCATGTGTAAAGAAGATGTGGTCATATATACAATGGAAAATTACTCAGCCATAAAAAAGAGTAAAATAGAGATATGAGCAGCAACACAAATGGAACTAGAGATTATCATACTAAGTGAAGTAAGTCAGACAAAGATAAATATCATGTATCACTTATATGTAAGATTTTTAAAATAATACAAATGAATCTATATAGAAAACAGAAAAAGATTCATAGACAGAAAACTTATGGCTGCCAAAAGGGAGGGAGGGAGGGAGGAAGGATAAATTAGCAGTATGGTATTAACAGATAAAAACCACTATACATAAAATAGATGAGAAACAGGGAAACAATATTCAGTATCTTATAATAGTGTGTAATGGAAAATAATATAACTGAAAAACTTTGCTGTACACCTGAAACTAACACAATATTGTAAATCAACTATACCTCAGTTTAAAAAAAAGTTGCAAAACTCTCTCTTTGAATTTTGCATGTATGTGCATCAAAATGCCTTTAAAAGTATTTCTAATTTTTTGTGTCAATTTCTGTGTCACCCCTATCAGACATTTGGAAAGGAACCAAGCCTATCTGTATTTCTAAAACTTAATCCATGTTACATTAAGATAATCCAATAAACATTTAATAAGTATCTGGATGAATTAAAAGAAGAATGCATAAGTCAGCCAATCAAGAAATGAATGATTTAAAGAGAAGGCAAAAGCTAAAAGATATATTTATATAACAAGCATATAAAACAAAAAGTGCAATGAGGAATTGTCAGCAGCATAATTTGGGTAGTTAGCACACAATGCAAAAATGTAATTTTTGTTTGTGTTTTGCCTTTATCTTCATTTTTGGGGTTTTCTCTATGTTCCTAAGTTTCTCCCTTTTCTCTCTTAATTCATCAGTTTAGTTCATTTCAGCTATTTGTCTTGCACATTCCTGTCTTCCAACATCTTTTCTTCATTCTGTCATTGGTTTGAGGATGAATGGAAGAAAAATGGAAGCTGTTCCTAGGGTCTTTCCCGGCAGTCAAATGTTTAGGACTCCTTGCTTCCCCTGCAGGGAACCGGGGTTTGATCCCTGGTATGGGAACTAAGATGCTGATTGCCTCTGATCATGATTCAGACTACTGTGTGTAAACTCCACTGATTAACCTTTCAGTCCGATTCAGTTCAGTTGTTCAGTCATCTCTGACTCTTTGCGACCCCATGAATTGCAGCACGACAGGCCTCCCTGTTTATCACCGTCTCCCAGAGTTCACTCAGACTCATGTCCATCAAGTTGGTGATGCCATCGAGCCATCTCACCCTCTGTCATACCGTTCTCCTCCAGTCCCCAATCCCTCCCAGCATCAGAGTCTTTTCCAATGAGTAAACTCTTCGCATGAGGTGGCCAAAGTATTGGAGTTTCAGCTACAGCATCAGTCCTTCCTAAGAACACCCAGAACTGATCTCCTTCAGAATGAACTGGTTGGATCTCCTTGCAGTCCAAGTCTCAAGAGTCTTCTCCAACACCACACTTCAAAAGCAACAATTCTTCGGCACTCAGCTTTATTCACAGTCCAACTCTCACATCCATACTTGACCACTGGAAAAACCATAGCCTTGACTAGGCAGACCTTAGTCGGCAAAGTAATGTCTCTGCTATTGAATATGCTATCTAAGTTGGTCACAACTTTCCTTCCAAGGAGTAAGTGTCTTTTAATTTCATGGCTTCAATCACCATCTACAGTAATTTTGGAGCCCCCCAAAATAAAGTCTGGCACTGTTTTTACTGTTTCCCCATCTATTTGCCATGAAGTGATGGGACTGGATGCCATGATCTTTGTTTTCTGAATGTTGAGTTTTAAGCCAACTTTTTTACTCTCCACTTTCACTTTCATCAAGAGGGAATTCAGTTACTCCTCACTTTCTGTCATAAGGGTGGTGTCATCTGCATATCTGAGGTGATTGATATTTCTTCCGGCAATCTTTATTTCAGTTTGTGCTTCCTCCAGCCCAGCGTTTCTCATGATGTACTCTGCATAGAAGTTAAATAAGTAGGGTGACAATATACAGCCTGGACACACTCCTTTTCTTATTTGGAACCAGTCTGTTGTTCCATGTCCAGTTCTAACTTAGTTCCTGACCTGCATATAGATTTCTCAAGAGGCAGGTCAGGTGGTCTGGTATCCCCATCTCTTTCAGAATTTTCCACAGTTGATTGTGATCCACACAGTCAAAGGATTTGGCATAGTCAATCAAGCAGAAATAGAAGTTTTTCTGGAACTCTCTTGCTTTTTCCATGATCCAGTGGATGTTGGCAATTTGGTCTCTGGTTTCTCTGCCTTTTCTAAAACCAGCCTGAACATCAAGAAGTTCATGGTTCATGTACTGTTGAAGCCTGACTTGGAAAATTTTGAGCATTACTTTACTAGCATGATTTTAGTTCTAAAACATCTTGTAGGTCTTCATAGAACTGTTCAACTTCAGCTTCTTCAGTGTTACTGGCTGGGACATAGGCTTGGTAAAGATTAACCTTTACCATGTCCTAAAACCACAGAATGATCTTGTTGTCTATTAGGGAAAACAAAATTTTTTTTTTCTTCTTCAGTAAGTATATCAGTATCTACTTATTAAAAAGAAAAATATGTTTTGTACAGAAAGCATAAGTAATCTTCCTTGTTAATTTTCAGTATCTGCTAAATCATCATATAATAGATATTAGATTTGGTTTATTATGTTACAAAAATAATTTCTATCAAATATTTTGATTGAATTATCTCCTCCAATCCACTTCCAAAAAGTGACAAACCAAGAAAGATATAAAAATACTTTTTCAGAAAGTATCTGAAATCATAAATATGTTAATAATGACAGAATTGCCAAATGTGAATCACTGTGGGTCCTATTCATTTCAGGACCTTTGCTGCCTTAGGTGCTGCCCTCAATGTATTAATGCATCTGTAAGATAAAGTATGGAGCATTTAGAGTTGTGTATTGTTTTCACAGAGCTGTTACATTCATTTCAAAAGCATTTAATACTCTTTTTTTCTCCATTATAAAAGGACAATCCCCAAACAAAATTGGATTACCTGGATAAAAGAAAAGCAATTGAATTGTAGTTATTTTTAAAGGGCATTTGAAGAAACACTATAGTTGATTCTTGTGTATAGGGATGAACAGATTTCTATAAAGGCTGATTAGCCCATCTAAGGATTTACATTATTGGATTGAGGTACAGACTATTCATTTTGCTGCATTTCAGCAGAGAAACTATAAAACTGGATATCCTTTCTCTTTGCAAACCATGAATACCCAAAAGGGACTGTGGCTTTGTGGCAGGATCGGAATTGAAAGAAAGAAGAAAACCAGAGCTATCATGGTTCTGCTACAACCTTGTGTGCTCCTTTTATAAACTGTTGAGTTTTATATTTTTAACCCAAGTAAACACATTTGCTGCAGCTACAATCTAGATTGTTGTTGTAGGAAGGTAGTTCTCTGGGATAACTGCATAAATTTCCTTCTATGAAGAAAATGGAGAAAGTCTAGGTGAAACATTCTTTCTTTAGTATGTTGCTAGTATTTAGTTTGAAACAAAACAAAAACAAAATCATTCTCATTTGTCATCCAGTTTCTTTGATGGGAAATAATTTTATTTATTTATTTATTTTTAACTTGCAACATGACCCAGCAGGAGATCTTAGGCAAACAATCAAAGATCTTAGTTCAGGCTTTAGCTCTGCTGTAATCAGGTGTTGTTGCTTTAGATAAAGTCTCTTTACCTCCGTGGAGCTTTCCAGGCGGCTAAGTGGTAAAGAACCCACCTGCCAATGTGGGAGACGCTGATTTGATCCTTGGGTCAGGAAGATTGCTGGGAGAAGGAAATGACAAACCACTCCAATATACTTGCCTGAAAAATTCTGTGGATAAACGAGCCCAGTGGGCTACCATCCATAGAATTGCAGAATCAGACCGAACTGAACGACTAAACATGCATGCACTTTTCCTCTGTCATCCAGTTTCCTTATTTATGAGTCTGTAATCAACACTAACCTTGTCTGCTTCTGAGAGGTAGCAACCAAATACATATTTGTATATGTAACCAAATACATATTTGTGTGAAAGGTCTTTGAGAAGATATGGGAAACTAAAATAACTAACTTCCCAAACTTGAAATAACTATATTCACATGTATTTTATCTTTCAACCAATGCCTTGGGCATTTACATACCTTATTTATCAGTGAGAAATACTTTTGACACTAAGTATTAATATCCAAGTAGAAGCTCTTTAAGTTAGGGAGCATTTATTGTTCAGTTAAAATGAAGCCTGGAAGCAGAAAACCACTCAGTGAGTTTAGTAAAGGTCACCAGCTTTCTGTTCATTGTAAATTATTCTCAGGGTATAAGGTTTTTCATCCACACAGTTATCACCTCCTCTTTCCCAGTAATAAATGCCCAGCTAAGCTCTGGGTATCATCATGTACAAGTTCAAGTCTGGGAAACATTGGCTATGGGAAGAGATCCAACTCTCTTGTTCCTGACCAATTCATCTAGAAATTATCTTTTCAAACATCCCCCCACCCCCACGCCCTGCACACACACACACACACACACACACACACACACACACACACGTTAGATTATCCCTGACACATCAGCATCCAAATCTATCTTGTATGGTCACCTCTGCAGTGAAAGAAACCTATCTTTACAGACTATGAGAAGGGAAGCCTGCAGAGGATAAAGGGATGTGGAATGACTTTTGGATAATCAGCTGATAATGTCTGCTACAGCTTAACCATAGAAAGTTTGGTTCATCACCTTGAGAACATAACCCCACAGCTGCTATGCATTCTCATTCTTATGTGATTCTATTTTTTGCTTAAGCGACCATAGAGAGGTCACACTAGTGGTCTGTGTCCCTGGCCAAATTTCATTTGGGTCACCAAGGTTATGAGTTGGTTTTTAGATGTGTCCCCCAGTTTTAGTCATTGTTCCCCTCAAAAATAAACCTCATTTTATGTAGGTCAAAGCAGTCCCATCCTATTAAGTAACCAGTTTTTTGTGAATGAAATCATCAGCCCTCTTTTTTACTAGGCTGGTCTCTTGTTGTTTCTTTGGAATGATTTAAGTGGTAGAACCTCATTGGCCTGCATTTGCTAAACCTCTCAGAAAGCAAAAGGTGACATTATGAGATTAGCTCCTGGATTCATTTACCTACAAGTATAAATTTAAAGATGACTCCCTACTTATTCTTTCCTGAAGAAATATAATCTGAATCAAGATGAATTTGTCTCCCTGTTCTCAATGTGAAATAAGTGGTAATAATTCTCTCCCTATCGCACACTCCCTCAAAAATTCTTATTTCATATGGGTCTCCTATCACCCAATTACCCTTTATGTTCTTTTTTTTCTTTTTTAAAAATAACTATATAATTTTCTAACTTCATACTTAGATATAAAAATTTTAGAAAATTGAATAATGATAAAAATTGATTCTGACTCTATTCAGAGAATGCTTTATTCTGCTTAGTATTTTTAGATTTTATTTTGATGTTTACTAGAAAAATATTTCCTCTTAAACTATGTGAATAAATGTTAAAAATTTAGAAAAAATAAATAAATTTATTTATTTTAATTGGAAGTTGATTACTTTACAATATTGTATTGGTTTTGCCATACATCAACATGTATGGATTTTTTAACACAAGAGTAAAAGAAAACTCAGTTCTGATCAGTCATTGAAACCAAAGGCACTCCTTCCTCTCCTCATTTTGTCCTTTAGAATCTGATAAGAGGCAGAACAACTCTTTCCATAAGCACCTGGCTGTGAAATTTTTCACTCTCTCAGAAGGAATTCTAAAAGAAGCATTGATGAAGCTGGTATGGAAACCCAAGGAATAGTAATTAGGTTCTGCAACCCCCATAGAAGCCTCTGGTGTACTTGATTAACCTTGAGAGGCTCTAGGAAATGTTTCTAGAATAATAAACCATATTGGCCAGGCTCAGCATTGCATACTGAATCCTGGGATCTCATTCCTAAGCCTGATAGGAAACAAACTGGGAAAAGAATTTAGGAAAGCTGTTTTCCAGTTTTTTTAAAAAACAAAAATAACTCATCACTTTCTTCATAGAGGAGTTGGACCGAAATTTGCAGGGATAGTCAGAAGCAGGTCTCTACATATGTCAAGGGGGAATCCCATCTCTTCCTATTTTTGAGAAGAGCAGTACCAGACTTTGATTCTTTTCTGTTGCTACAGAAACCTCTTTGCCTTCCTCCTAGCACCATTCTCCCCAGGCTAACTCAGAGAGTGCAAGAGCAAGTCTCCCTGCCTGACTCTTCTACCCCTAAAACTATTTGTTCCTCATAGTAAATTTATTATTCAGTAAATAATAGCTAATAAAATATGAATTTATATTTTAAATGTAATATTTATATAATACAGAAATATTCTGATGAATAAACAGATGAGTGGGAGTGAGTCTGACCATGCAGTGGTCAAATTGAAATGTCGTTGTTCTTGTTCAGTATCCAACTATACGGCCCCACAGACTGCAGCACGCCAGGCTTCCCTGTCCTTCACTGTCTCCTAGAGTTTGCTCCATTGAATAGATGATGCCATCCAGGCTGGAGTAAATGAGGGCAAGCAAAGAGACCTCAGATTCCAAATACAACTCATGTAGAGGAAAAAATTAGCTTCTAATCCTATAAGGAAGCCGGACGTCAAAGAAAGGTGACCTTCCTGAAAGGCACAGATAGCCTGACAGTACGAGGTGAAGGAGGATGACAGGTGCTTCCAATGACATTTGAGTTGAAAGAGTTTCCTGAGGCATAGAAAGTCTGTGTCTAAAATAAATGTGGTGTTTTATGGGTTTGATATTCATTGGAAACCTCTGGGAAAACATTTCAAGTAGTTGCTTTCCAAACCTTTTTCTTGGTAAAGAGTGGGAATGCATCACCTAAAACCCAAGCAACTTGCTTCCCTTGGCAGCAAAGTCAATCTCTATTCATAGAATGGGCATATTCCTGAGCCTTAGCAATTTATGTTTCTTTTATTCTCAGAACACGTATCAGCCCAGCAAGTCTCAGTTCATGCACTTGACATATTTCAACGTTATATTGCAAAATAAAACATTCTTTCTTTTCATGTGCCCTGAGTTTTCATATGGGAGTTCTCACATTGCAAACGCATCGGTCAAATGTAGGTCCTATGGCCCACACACCTTCATCGCCATTTATGTGCTACACATTTAACAACAATGACACATGTTCTCTCATAGCCGTAACAAGCTTCCTGCTAATAAATTCACAGGGCAGAAATAACTAGGAGCTAACATGGAGTTTTGAACTTTTCTGTCATTATGGACATTTCTGAAGGTAATCTATGGGAAATTCTAGGTGAATTATCACGAGTTCCCTTAATAAAACTATTACTACTCACATAATCTGTACCTGACTAAAATGAGACTATTTCAAAGAAAACATTCTTACTAAGGATATAGTAAAATATGTCATTGCAAATTTATGTCACATTTTTTTTAATAAGAAAATAACAGAAAAAAGAAATAAAGCAAAAAATTTTAATCTAATTTATTTACATTTTAAAATATAAAATACAAAACTCATTGCCCACTTTATGCACATTTTGGAAGATTTTTCTCAACTGTATCAGGTTAATTCCTTTATCAGGAGCAGTGACTGCATGGTCAAAGGAGGGCTGAGAGGAGCGGTTCCTGAGAGGAGCCATTACATGTTCAAGGTCAGGAGGGGTGGTGGTAAGGAGATACATCGCATCCAAGGTAAGGAGCAGTGGCTGTGCTTTGCTGGAACAGTCATGAAGAGATATTCCACGTCCAAGGTAAGAGAAACCCAAGTAATATGGTAAGTGTTGCAAGAGGGCATCAGAGGGCAGACACACTGAAACCATACTCACAGAAAACTAGTCAATCTAATTACATGAACCACAGCTTGGTCTAACTCAATAAAACTAAGTAATGCCCTCTGGGACCACCCAAGATGGAAGGGTCATGGTGGAGA
>SJYC01094582.1:0-23311 GCA_006408675.1 Madoqua kirkii
CATTGCATTTTTCTTCCTTTTACAATTGACTTGAGTTTTTAATCTCAACTATGCTCTATAAAAAAATAATTTGTCACATTTGTGAAAGACTCTCCAGAGAAAGAAATTCATTACCATCAAAGATCGAGTAACCAATTTTTAGTAAACAGATTTTTCAATACCACCATGCACCAAAAATTAATAATAAAGCTCTTATATTTCATAGGGCTCTTACCAACTTAAAAATGTTTCCATTCAGTAAACTTGGAATGCCCACTATGTGTTCATAGTATAAAGATAAAATAGGCATCTTCATTGATGCCTTTGAGTGAAGCCTAAGAGATTTTAAATATTGTCATAAATATTCTGCTTCAGTCTTTGGGGCCATAACCAATTCATCCATTCATTCTCTTATTCATTCATATATATTTATTCTATGAAAATAAAGGAAACCTCATTTAAAATGGAGATGAGAAGCCCTATAGGGGCCACTCTCACACTAGCACCATTCCTTGAAATATGCATAACCAGCAACAAAGGGTAAGAATTATCTTGACAGGGAAAGACATTAATCACATGAGAATCTTATCCCCTGCTTTTAAGAAAAGGAAGATCCCTCCCTACCCCAGCAACAATGCGCTAACCACAGCTTACGGTCAATGAGAAACCACCACGATCTCGCACTTTTGCTCTTCAATGAACTTCTGTTCAAAGCAATCTTCCCCAGGTTCCTCCTAAAACCTAGTAAATGCAGTTCCCTCTCTTCTGTTCTTCTCTGTGATTTACCATAGCTTTCCTATATCCTGAATTAAAATTCTTTGCAATTCTCTTCCAATCCTGAATAAACCCATTTTGCTGGTAAAATAACTAGCTCTTTTATTTTTAAGGTTGACAGTCCATAGTTTATACAGACTACCTGAGCAGACAATGTGTTAAGCAGTATACTAGGCCTTGGGAAGTCTCAGACTGACAATTTTGAGACTCTTCTCAAGGAATCTAATGGGAGAGGTGGTCAATAAAATATGTCAACAGAGCATAATCATGAAGAGTGATACAAAGTATGCAAAAATGTATTTAAATTACATTTTTGACCTAGACTTCTTAGATAAAGTGATATTTTGCTAAATAATGAGAAACTTGGTGAAGAAACAACCAAAGGGTTTGAAGGTATGTAACAATGTGTTCCAAAACATGAAGGTTTGCAACCAAGCTAGTAACTGAAGGAATAACTGAGTTTTTCCTGAAAAAGAGCACTGATACCTGGGTGTAATGGAAGTTGAAATTAGATAGCAGCAGACATCAGGTCACACGTAGTTGAGTGATAAGTTAAGGAGAATGAATGTTATCTTGAATGTGTTAAAGAGATACTGAAATAAATAATGCAAATTTCTTTTAAAAGAAATACCTCTCTTAATCCTAAAATTCATATGAAAAGACTCTACACATGGACATCACCAGATGGTCAACACCAAAATCAGACTGATTATATTCTTTGCAGCCAAAGATGGAGAAGCTCTATACAGTCAACAAAAACAAGACCAGGAGCTGACTGTGGCTCAGATCATGAACTGCTTATTACCAAATTTAGACTTAAATTGAAGAAAGTAGGGAAAACCACTAGACCATTCAGGTATGACCTAAATCAAATCCCTTATGATTATACAGTGGAAGTGAAATATAGATTTAAGGGCCTAGATCTGATAGAGTGCCTGATGGACTATGGAATGAGGTTCTTGACATAGTACAGGAGACAGGGTTGATCCCCATGGAAAAGAAATGCAAAAAAGCAAAATGGCTATCTGGGGAGGCCTTACAAATAGTAGTGAAAAGAAGAGAGGTGAAAATCAAAGGAGAAAAAAAAAGATATAAACATTTGAATACAGAGTTCCAAAGAATAGCAAGAAGAGATAAGAAAGCCTTCTTCAGCGATCAATGCTAACAAATAGAGGAAAAGAACAGAATGGGAAAGACTTGAGATGTCTTCAAGAAAACTAGAGATACCAAGGGAATATTTCATGCAAAGATGGGCTGAATAAAGACAGAAATGGTATGGACCTAACAGAAGCAGAAGATATTAAGAAGAGGTGGCAAGAATACACAGAAGAACTGTACAAAAAAGATCTTCATGACCTGGATAATCACAATGCTATGATCACTCATCTAGAGCCAGACATCCTGGAATGTGAAGTCAAGTGGGCCTTAGAAAACATCACTACGAACAAAGCCAGTGGAGGTGAAGAAATTCCAGTTGAGCTATTTCAAATTGTGAAAGATGATGCTGTGAAAGTACTGCACTCAATATGTCAGCAAGTTTGGAAAACTCAGCAGTGGCCACAGGACTGGAAAATGTCAGTGTTCATTCCAATCCCAAAGAAAGGAAATGCCAAAGAATGCTCAAACTATCACACAATTGCACTCATCTCACATGCTAGTAAAGTAATACTCAAAATTCTCCAAGCCAAGCTTCAGCAATACATGAATCATGAACTTCCACATGTTCAAGCTGGTTTTAGAAAAGGCAGAGGAACCAGAGATCAAATTACCAACATCCACTGGATCATGGAAAAAGCAAGAGAGTTCCAGAAAAGCATCTATTTCTGCTTTATTGACTATGCTAAAGCCTTTGACTGTGTGGATTACGCTAAACTGTGGAATACCAGCTCACCTGACTTGCCTCTTGAGAAACCTATATAAATGTCAGGAAGCAACAGTTAGAACTGGACATGAAACAAAAGACTGGTTCCAAATAGGAAAAGGAGTTCGTCAAGGCTGCATATTATCACCCTGCTTATTTAACTTCTGTGCAGAGTACAGCATGAGAAACGCTGGACTAGAAGAAACACAAGCTGGAATCAAGATTGCAGGGAGAAATCTCAATAACCTCAGATATACAGATGACACCACCCTTATGGCAGAAAGTGAAGAGGAACTAAAACGCCTCTTGATGAAAGTGAAAGAGGAAAGTGAAAAAGTTGGCTTAAAGCTCAACATTCAGAAAATGAAGATCATGGCATCTGGTCCCATCACTTCATGGGAAATAGATGGGGAATCAGTGGAAACAGTATCAGATTTTATTTTGGGGGGCTGTAAAATTACTGCAGCCATGAAATTAAAAGACGCTTACTCCTTGAAAAGAAAGTTATGACCAACCTAGATAGCTTATTCAAAAAGTGGAGACATTACTTTGTCGACTAAGGTCCATCTAGTCAAGGCTATGAGTTTTCCTGTGGTCATGTGTGGATGTGAGAGTTGGATTGTGAAGGCTGAGTGCCAAAGAATTGCTGCTTTTGAACTGTGGTGTTGGAGAAAACTCTTGAGAATCCCTTGGACTGCAAGGAGATCCAACCAGTCCATTCTGAAGACTGACCCTGGGATTTCTTTGGACGGAATGATGCTAAAGCTGAAACTCCAGTACTCTGGCCACCTCATGCGAAGAGTTGACTCATTGGAAAAGACTCTGATGCTGGGAGGGATTAAGGGCAGGAGAAGTGGATGACAGAGGATAAGATGGCTGGATGGCATCACTGACTCAATGGACGTGAGTCTGAGTGAACTCCGGGAGTTGGTGATGGACAGGGAAACCTGGCGTGCTGCGATTCACGGGGTCGCAAAGAGTGGGACACGACTGAGCAACTGAACTGAAATGAACAATACGGCTTCCTTGAGAAGCTCAGGTGGTAAAGAATCCACCTGCAATGCAGGAGACCCCAGTTCTACTCCTGAGTTGGGAAGATCTGCTGGAGAAAGGTTAGGCTACCCAGTCCAGTATTCTGGCCTGGAGAATTCCATGGTCTATATAGTGCATAGGGCCTCATAGAGTCGGACACGACTGAGTGACTTTCACTTTCACTTTCCCAGATGGTGCTAGTGGTGTAGAACCTGCCTGCCAATGCAGGAGACCCAAGAGACACAGGTTTGATCTGTGGTTCAGGAAGATCCCTTGGAGAGGGGCATGGCAACCCACTCCAGTCTTGCCTGGAAAATCCTGTGGACAGAGGAGCCTGGAAGGATACAGTCCTTAGAGTCGCACAGAGTTGGACACAGCTGAAATTACTTAGCATACGCACACAGCACAAAAAAACTCAAATGGATAAAGAAATATTGAGACAAGGTGATAGCATCATATTTCTTGATTTCAAACTATATTCTAAAGCTGTAATTTTAAAAACTATATGGTATGAGCACAAAAACAGACACAAAGTCCAGTGGAACAGAATAGAGAGCCCAGAAATAAACCTATGTATATGTGGTCAAATAATCTTCAAGAGAGAATTTTCATAAATGAAATTTGCCCATGAATTGTTGTTGAATCAGTATGTTTGGGGTTGGGGGTAGGGAAGGAGTACTCAGAGTTTCCTACTCTGCCATCTTACCGATGCCTCTCAGGTAAATAGATTATTAAATAAGAATAGATTTGCTTGATTGCCCTTTACCCTTTAATCATCTTGCTCTAAAGACTTATTTTACCTGCTGTGTGTGTGTTTATCATTCAGTCATATCTGACTCTTTGCAACCTTATGAACTGGAGACTGCCAGGCTCCTCTATCCATGGAATTCACCTGGCAAGAGAATTATGGAGTGTGTTGCTATTCCTTTCTGCAGGGGACTTTCCAACCCAGGGATCAAATCCAGGTCTCCTGCATTTCAGGCAGATCCTTTACTGTCTGAGCCACCAAGGAACCATATTATCCTGTTCTTACAAGAGGCCAAAATAGATGCAGTGCTATATGTTCACTTAAAGACTCAAAAACAGCAGGAAAATTAACCATGTACAATATTGGGAAGGGTCTAGTCATAATCTTCAAGGCACATAGGCAAAAGTGAAGAAGAATTTATGAGAGGCTAACCGCTCCAGTATTCTTGCCTGGAGAACACTTGCAAGTTGCTGTGAAAGTGGATCTTAAGTGTTTTCACTATGACAATAACAACAAGTGGTAATTATGTGAGACAAATGGTGTATTAACAACTTTATTGAGATAACAATTTCATAATATGTGTGTATATCAAATCATTCAATCATGTGCTTTAAAGTTATACAATGTTATACATCACTTATGGCTCTATAAATTTGGAAAAGAAAATTTTAAAAACAATGAGGAGTTACTGCTATTGGAAGTTTCTGGGGTGATAAAAGCAATAAAACAATCTAAATTTAATTTTGGTAATGGTTGAAAAGAACTCTGTGAATATACAAAATAGCAATAGCAACATTCAACTATACATTATTAATAGTTGAAATGCATGGTATGTGAATTATGTCTCAATAATTCTATTTTTTTTTAATCAAGCATTGGAACATAATAAATGAAACAGTTATATTTCCTCAAGTGCTCACAGATAAGTTACATTTTCTGCTCTCTGGGAAAGTACATGGGAAATTAAATTATAATCAAAAGTCTGCTTGATAGAGATTTAGAACAAAGAATTTTTATAATCTAAGCAAACCCCTGGCACTTATCTTTGATTAAAGAAATAGACCTGATGCCTAAGAGTTTAGTATCTGGACCCCTTTGCCTAGTCAGATTTTCCCAGATGCCCAGAATGAAATATAATTATTTCTTACTTTTCTGACTTTTGTGCTGTGTACTGATATTTCCATAGAAACAGTTTTATTTAATTAAGCTTGCTATACCGTAGAGTAGACTAGAGTTTCAGAGGAGTTGACAATGTGGATTTGAACTGCATCAGTCCATGATTGAATTCATGGATGTGGAACCTTGAATGGGGAAGAACTGTGTATACAGAAGATCAATTACAAATTATCCTTGGATTTTCACTTTGCAAAGGGTCAGTGCTCCTAACCTCTACATCATTCAAGGGTCAATGTATCCCTGCAAAAAAGAGTTAACTGGAAGCTATGAATAATTCATTGATTAGATGCAGCTTGTCCAGATGCTATATATGACACTGGACTTTGAAAGGAGAATCAACTTTTTATCTTGTGGACTTAAACCTAGGGCTTATTTGATACAAACATTGCCTCTCAAAATGTCATTCTGAGGATCATTTAGATATACTGCTAAGAAACAGTACATCTTTAGTTTCTCTGATACTGCCTTGATACTTCTCTACTTTCCCAAGCACTTTCTAGCCAACTTTGTGTTGGCCATGGACAGAATGTGCCTGCTAACTGACCCAGAGCTAGAACTATGCTATTAGGGGCTCCTCACTCCCTCTCCTGTCTTTTGAATATATGTTCTGTCCACCATTCCAAAATTAGGAGCTGTTACAGGGACACACACTTAAGAGATTAAGGTGTGTGGAGACCATCTGGACATTGTACGTGACTGAAAAGTTAAGACTCTAGTATAAACTTTTAAGATCCTGGTGATGAATACAAAGATTTACTTGTCTGGTAGCTGCCTGAGACAAGCTTGGTATGTAAGCTCCTGCACTTGTTAAACCTTCTCCTTACCAATCTGAAATGGTCTCTCTCTTTTTTTAAATTTTATTTTCCTTTTATTTATTTCTTTCAACCATGCCATGCAACATGCAGGATCTTAGTTTCCTGACTAGAAATCAACCCATGCCTCCTGCATGGAAGCATGGATTCTTAACCACCAGACTGCCAGGGAAGTCCCTGGTCTGTCTCTTTATTCCCATTCTCTTTGTCCTCCAGGACACAAAGTGCAGTTTCCAATTTCACCTGGAGCTCCAGAGATTTCCAGCCAACACCTTAGCTCTACCTTCACCTCCTTTTCATTACTGCTTCATCCAGCTCTTTCAAATGCATATTCTGCCACTCACATAAGTACAGACAATGAATCAATTCCTTTACACTGAATGGGTATGACAGGTGCATTTCATGCATGTGACAGACTAAAGCAGAAACAAAATGTTTGCTTCTCTTGAGCCATTTGTGAAATTACAAACTCAAATGAGGAATATTCTTAAACTGTCCCATTGTTTCCCCAAATTGATCCAAATGCAATCAAACTAGTAAATTCTGGCTTCCAAACAGTGTGTTTGTCACATGAAAATGGAGAGATTAGGAATGACTTGGCTGGAAAAGCCTGCAGTGAGTTATAAAACAAATCTGTATTTGCTTTTTAATAGTTGGTAAATGCATTGCAGTGTCTTCAATAAATTTTCTTCAGCTACAGTCAATAATCCCAGGAAAACCTAATTGACATAAGAAGAGGCATTCTCCTCTGTGAAAACCACAGATTTTTTAATTATTATTATTATTTTATTATTCTTTTTATTATTATTCTTTATTATTCTTGCCTATAAGGGATGATGGTAACCATTCTCCATCATTCTCTATAATAGCTTTATGATCTTGCAGACTATACTTATAGAAGTAAAACACAGTTTCTGAAAATGTGCTAGGTAGTAGCTTGCGTCATCTCATTTTTATCCTTTAACAAAAAAATTATTGTAAAGACCGGTTGCTTCTCATTTTTTCAACAGAAGTATTTGTTTCAAAGACGTCAGGATAAGATGATAACCATATAGGCTAAAAATTCAAGGGAGGCCAGTTTAAGACGTCTTTACAAATATAACATGTAAAGCAGAACCTAGGTGGCACACTGGTAAAAAATCTGCCTGCCAATACAGGAGACTCAGGAAATATGGGTTTGATACTTGGGTCAGGAAGATCCACCTGGGGAAACAAACAACAACCCACTCCAGTATTCTTGCCTGGAAAATCCAATGGACAGAGGAGCCTGCGAGCTACAGTCCATGGGGTCTCAAAGAGCTGGACACGACTGAGTACACTACACAAGGGTTGCAACACTCAAATAAGACCAGACATTTGAGGCTGTAAAATCAGTTTAATTTTTAAAAATGTGCCTGTTGGGAAATGCAACACTAATTGAAGGGCCAGCCTGCCTGGCAGAAGGGCAAATTGGATCATGTGTTCCCTTAGCACTAAGTCAAAACCAAGTAGAAGATAACAGGAGTGTAAAGCAGCTTGACAATTTCAAATGACAAGGTTGTAATACGTGGGGAAACTAAGGATTTTGAGCAACAGACATGACAATAGTGAGAGTTCAAAGTCTGAGAGACCAGAGTATGGAAACCTAAAATTCATGGACAGAAATAAAACCATAAGGTCATAATTGGAACTCATCTTTGATATTGTATCTTCCTTTTTTTTTTTTAATTAAACATAGTTGAATCACTGCTTACATGATTACATGGTTCCTGTCAGTCACTACAAAAGCTTCCATACAGGTTCCTATCTCCTGCTTCACCTTTTCGTAACTTGCTCTTCACACTGTGTAAAAATGATCTTTCTCCATTAGGAATTCCTTGTCATACTTTACCGATGACTTCTCATTGCATTTAGAATGAAATGCCAAACTCTCCCGTGACTTTCAGAACTCGCGATGCCTTGACTCAGGACTTCCCCACAACTCCTTGTCTTCAACCACATTTAAGCATTCTGCTGTTTCCGAAGAGATGGAGTCTTTCAAATCTAATTAGCTTTACACATATTACTGCCCTTCACTCACCACCATTTAACCCAGTCAATTCTAACCTGTTCCTTGAAACTAAACTCAGGCTTTCCTTCATCTGGAAAGAGACTTGGTTACTCTCACATCTTCCTTCCCAAGTCTGGGTTTTCTTATGTGTTGCCATTAACATACTAAGCACTGTATTGTATCCAATGGTGTATTGTTCTGTCTTCCCCACTAGTCTGTTTTTATCACCTGCCATATCTAGTGCAGTGGTGGTAAGCAGGTTCAACTTGTAATCAAACTCTCAGGCAGTAACTAGCTATTTAAGCTGTCTAGATAACACAGTGTATTTGTAACAGAAAGGAGCAAAAGGCATTGTTGACTAATGATGTTTGTCCTGGGCACTGGTTGTAAGAAGAGCAACATGCATATCATATATTTGATCCTTCTAGTCTAGCACATAATAATCTCAAAGTTTTTGGTGAATGAGTTAATAAAAAATGCAAGCATTAAGAAAGAGAAACAGTATGAAATTGTATGGGACTAAAAGCAAAACTGAATTAATGTTGGCCCAGAAGCATTAAGCTTCTTCATACCTGTGGATGGGCTTGATATTGGAATCTAGAGAAGGCTGAATCAATACATTTTGATTATGTAGCTACAGACCTTGAGGGAAGAGCACAAAAGATCTTTTCCTAATGTGCTGACTCCAGATAAAAAGGAAAAATTATCATAGCTAGCCAGTGGCATTCACTAAGACTGAAGACTTTGAATGGAATGGTAAAGTTTCTTGAGAATCTATTGAAGAGATAGATTTTTATAATAATCACAATGATCTTGAGTGCCTCCATAAAGCTAAACTGTTGGAATTGTGAATGTGGCTAAGTGAGGACTAAGGATAATTACTATAACCTTAATAGACTCAAAGAAATATTGTTTCAATGATCTTAATATGTAGACTAAATTTATAGAATCAGCAACATCAAAGTTCATGGTTTGAAATTAGAATTCAAAAGAACTTTGTTACATTTTTATGCCCAGAGAAGAGTAGCGGTTGTGATTAGTAAAATGTTCAAAGGAGAGATATATACACATACATTTATTGGATAAGATGCTGTAGATCAGAAGGTGAAGGTGAAGGTGAAATCACTCAGTTGTGTCCGACTCTCTGCGACCCTGTGGACTGTAACCTACTAGGCTTCTCCGTCCATGGGATTCTCCAGGCAAGAATACTGGAGTGGATTGTCATTTCTTTCTCCAGTAAATTAGAAGCTCCCTCTTATTTTATGTTTCTCTTTTGGTAATGGTATTCAGTTAGATAGTCCAAAGTTGTAATATGTTATGGAAACAATAATTAAGTGTTCTTTAAACATATGTCACTTCAAGAGGTCTTGATAATCAAGACTGTTTTTGCTGATCTGGTACTCTCAATCAAGACTTTAGTTTAATTATACCTTTTCAGTTTATGTTACTCTGTACTTCATGCTAAGTTGCTTCAGTTGTGTCCAACTCTGCAACACTATGGACCATAGCCAGACAGCCTTCTCTGTCCATGGAATTCTCCAAGTAAGATACCAGAATGTGTTGCCATTTCCTTCTCCAGGGGATTTTCCTGACACAGGAATCAAACCCAAGTCTCTTATGTCTTCTACATTAACAGGTGGGTTCTTTACCACTAGTGCCACCTGAGAAGCCCCTTATATTACTAAATGATGATAGTAAAAAGTTAAGAATCTAAAGGACTATACCATCCATAATGGAAAGGTTGGAGAGACATGAAAACTTGGATCAAATCAGTTTAGTTCAAGAAGCAACTACTGTAATTGGCATAAGGTTACAAAGATAAATAAGCTTTTTATTTTGTCTGTATCTAGCTACTGGACTTAAAAAACTTCACTTCACATTTCTGGGCTTTTTTTCTGCTTATTTTAAAAGTTATGCTGTTGGGATAGGGTAACTAACTTTTAATGACTTTTTTGTTTTTAAATGCTTAGAATCTCATGAGTCACTTGACTGACTAATATACAGTCTTATGAATATCACTCACCAATATTTTGTATTAGTTGCTATGTTGAGTCACAAAGTTGTCCAAAATTCTCAGATTATGTTATAAAAAAGAAACAGAATAAAGCACACAAGGTCAATTTAAAAAGATGCTCCAGAATGATTTTGTACATTCATTATTAACTCAGCCTTAAAAATAAAAACTCAAGGCACAGGCAATAAACTACAGAAAGACCTGATGAGTACAAGTTTAAAATAAAGAAGTTGAATTGCCTGATCATTTTTGTTTATGCAGTGGAGTAGACCTTGATCTTTTTTGTAGGAGTGGGTTGCTTCTAAGAATCTTACCTTTAGCCTCTGGTTAGGATGGAAAGAGGCAGAGACCACTTCAAACAATAGAATTTTAAATTGCCTAACAGCAGAATTTTAAATTCTGCTCTGTCAGTCTACCCTAAAGCTGGCCAAAGCTCATGGAAAATCAATTTGGAGGCCAGCAGTGCAACTTCAGAGGAGGAACACATGTTCCTGGGGATTCAGAGAATGGGTCCTGCAGTGGCAGCCTGTAGGAAGCTCAGGGACCTGTAGGCCAAGTCCTTATCTGCAAAGGGTAGGGCTCACTCTTAACGGCAGGAGGGTCTCACAGAATTGGCTTCCTGAAGTCTGACTGTAGATGCTGCTCTAGCTGCATATTATTGATAATTTTCTGTGTCTTAGCCTTCCTAGTGGGGCTTCCTTGGGTGGTTCAATGGTAAAGAATCCTCCTACCAATGCAAAAGACACACATTCAATCCCTGGCTCAGCAAGATCCCCTGGAGAAAGAAATGACAATCCAATCCACTATTCCTGCCTGGAAAATCCCATGGACAAAGGACCCTAGCAGGCTACACAGTTCATGGGATCCCAGAGTCTGATGCAACTTAGTGACTAAACAGCAACATACAATAGTGTGTTTAAAATGATGAATTGCCTGTCTGCTCTTTTGTTTATCAACTTCTCTAAAACTCAGTTCTGCCACCTCAGTTCTGAAAAAAGGAGAAAAATTATGTTTACCTCAAAATATTGTTTTTAGAAGTAAATTAAAAATATACACATCAAATATTAAGCAAAATGAATAGTTCAAATAAATAAATATGATCTAATTTTACTAAATATATTCTAATTCATATTATAGTCTGAAAAGTAGACTTTGGGGAACTCACTTGAAAGTTAAATTTTGCCTCTGTTTCATTCTAATAATATACACTGATGGTTTTGTTTAATGTCTCAGTTATCTTAGCATGAAAATTAAAAAAATATTAAGTACTTCATTTAATTGCTTAATGGACTTAGGTGTATTAACTAACCCAGAAAAATGGTTAAAAAAGAAATTTTAGAAGATATCTACTTCATGCAATATTTTTGGTGTTTTGCATTTAGTCTTTACAACTCTCAATTTTCTGAAAATAAGACTACAAGTCATAGAGTTTAAATGAATGCCTGTAGCTGAAATAGGAGGGAAGGAATGAGTGACTGAAAGAAGACCATAGCCCAAGGACACAACATAAACTGACTAGAGTCAAATAACCCCAAGATGGCAGACAAGTCACCTTTGACTAGATCTTGATCCTCAATATATATGCTCATAGTAACACATCAGCAAGCTGACTGATACACTTAGAGGAACAAGACAGCTCCAAGACCAACCTTCAAAGCCCAAAAAGTGGGCAATGACCCAATTTCTAGAAATCTCCACTCCTTTCCCCCCTCCCCTGAAACAGTGGGAATAATCCTCTAGCTAATTCAGTTCAGTTCAGCTCACTTCAGTTGCTCAGTCCTGACCGGCTCTTTCAACCCCAATAATCGCAGCATGCCAGACCTGCCTGTCCATCACCATCTCTCAGAGTTCAAACAATCTCTTGTCCATCAAGTCATGATGCCATCCAGCCATCTCATCCTCTGTTGGCTCCTTCGCCACTTGCCCCCAATCCCTCCCAGCATCAGGGTCTTTTCCAATGAGTCAGTTCTTTGCATAAGGTGGCCAAAGTATTAGAGTTTCAGCCTCAGCATCAGTCCTTCCAATGAACACCCTGGACTAGTCTCCTTTAGGATGGACTGGTTGAATCTCCTTGCAATCCAAGGGACTCTCGAGACTTCTCAAACACCACAGTTCAAAAGCATCAATTCTTTGGTGCTCAGCTTTCTTCACAGTCCAATTCTCACATCCATACATGACCACTGGGAAAACCATAGCCTTGAATAGATGGACTTTTGTTGGCAAAGTAATGTCTCTGCTTTTCAATATGCGATCTAGATTGGTCATAAGTTTCCTTCCAAGGAGTTCAGTTCAGTTCAGTCCCTCAGTTGTGTCCGACTCTTTGTGACCCCATGAATCGCAGCACGCCAGGCCTCCCTGCTCATCACCAACTCCCGGAGTTCACTCAGACTAGCGTTCATTGAGTCAGTGATGCCATTCAGCCATCTCATCCTCTGTCATCCCCTTCTCCTCCTGCCCCTAGTCCCTCCCAACATCAAAGTCTTTTCCAATGAGTCAACTCTTCACATAAGGTAGCCAAAGTACTGGAGTTTCAGCTTTAGCATCATTTCTTCCAAAGAAATCCCAGAGTTGATCTCCTTCAGAATGGACTGGCTGGATCACCCTAGAGTCCAAGGGACTCTCAAGGGTCTTCTCCAACACCACAGTTCAAAAGCATCAAATCTTTGGTGCTCAGACTTCTTCACAGTCCAACTGTCACATCCATACATGACTACTGGAAAAACCATAGCCTTGACTAGACAGACCTTAGTCAGCAAAGTAATGTCTCTGCTTTTGAATATGATATCTAGGTTGGTCATAACTTTTCTTCCAAGGAGTAAGTGTCTTCTAATTTCATGGCTGCAATCAACACCATCTGCAGTGATTTTGGAGCCCCCCAAAATAAAGTCTGATGCTATTTCCACTGTTTCCCCATCTATTTCTCATGGAGTGATGGGACCAGATGCCATGATATTCATTTTCTGAATGTTGAGTTTAAGCCAACTTTTTCACTCTCCTCTTTTACTTTCATCAAGAGGCTTTTTAGTTCTTCTTCACTTTCTGCCATAAGGGTGCTGTCATCTGCATATCTGAGATTATTGATATTTCTCCTGGCAATCTTGATTCCAGCTTGTGTTTCTTCCAGCCCAGCGTTGCTCTTGATGTACTCTGCATATAAGTTAAATAAGCAGGGTGACAATATACAGCCTTGACATACTCTTTTTCCTAGTTGGAACCAGTCTGTTGTTCCATGTCTAGTTTTAACTGTTGCTTCCTGGCCTGCATACAGATTTTTCAAGAGGCAGGTTAGTTGGTCTGGCATTCCCATCACTTTCAGAATTTTCCACAGGTTATTGTGATCCACACAGTCAAAGAAAGGCTTTGGCATAGTCAATCAAGCAGAAATAGATGTTTTTCTGGAACTCTCTTGCTTTTTGGGTGATCCAGCAGATGTTGGTAATTTGATCTCTGGTTCCTCTGCCTTTTCTAAAACCAGCCTGAATGGTTCACAGTTCACGTACTGTTGAAACTTGGCTTGGAGAAGTTTGAGCATTACTTTACTAGCATGTGAGATGAGTGCAATTGTGCGGTAGTTTCAGCATTTTTTGGCATTGCCTTTCTTTGGAATTGGAGTGAAACTGACCTTTTTCAATCCTGTGGCCACTGCTGAGTTTTCCAAATTTGCTGACATATTGAGGGCAGCACTTTCACAGCATCATCTTTCAGGATTTGAAATAGCTCAACTGGAATTCTATCACCTCCACTAGCTTTGTTCATAGTGATGCTTTCTAAGGCCACTTGACTTCACATTCCAGGATGTCTGGCTCTAGGGGAGTGATCACACCGTCGTGATTATCTGGGCCATGAAAATCTTTTGTACAGTTCTTCCATGTATTCTTGTCACCTCTTCTTCTGCTTCTGTTAGGTTCATACCATTTCTGTCCTATATTGAGCCCATCTTTGCATGAAATATTCCTTTGGTATCTCTAATTTTCTTGAAGAGATCTCTACTCTTTCCCATTCTGTTGTTTTCATCCATTTCTTTGCATTGATCGCTGAGGAAGGCTTTCTTATCTCTCTTTGCTATTCTTTGGAATTCTGCATTCTAATGGGAATATCTTTTCTTTTCTCCTTCTTTTTTTCCTTCTTTTCTTTTCACAGATATTTGTAAGGCTTTCCCAGACAGCCATTTTGCCTTTTTGGATTTATTTTCCATGGATATGGTCTTGATTCCTGTGTCCTGTACAATGCCAGGAACCTCTGTCCATAGTTCATCAGGCACTTTATCTATCAGATCTAGTCCCTTAAATCTATTTCTCACTTCCACCGTATAATCATAAGGGATTTTATTTAGGTCATGCCTGAATGGTCTAGTGGTTTTCCCTACTTTCTTCAACTTAAGTCTGAATTTGGGAATAAGAAGTTCATGATCTGAGCCACAGTCAGCTCCTGGTCTTGTTTTTGCTGACTATATAGAGCTTCTCCATCTCTGGCTGCAAAGAATATAATCAATCTGATTTCAGTATTGACCACCTGGTGATGTACATGTGTAGAGTCTTCTCTTGTGTTGTTGGAAGAGGGTGTTTGCTATGACCAGTGCGTTCTCCTGGCAAAATTCTATCAGCTTTTGCCCTGCTTCATTCCATATTCCAAGGCTAAATTTACTTGTTACTCCAGGTGTTTCTTGAGCCTCTGAAATTACCCAGTCCATTAAACGTAACCATGTCACATTTTGGTGCTACACTCACCCTCTCCAATGGCCCACACCCTGTCTGTGCAATGTGTTTCTCTCTAAATAAATTAACTTCTTACCTATTTCTTTGTCTCTTACTAAATTCTTTCTGTGATAAGACATCAAGAACCTGAGCTTCATTAAGTCCTGAAACCAGGTGTTGTGATTTATTTGGAAGACTAAAGATTTTGGCTGAGTTTGTGTCCCAGCCATGTGGGTTCAAGTCCTAAGACGGATTTTGGCTGGGTTCAAGTCCCAATCTGATATCAATAATTCCAGAATCACACAGGCGTATCTGAAGCCAAACCTAGATCCAGAGACCTTGGCTACTTCCACTTCTTAATTCATGTGTGAGCTGCATGCTTTAGCACTGAAAACATTTTAGTTCCTATCCCATTTTCACCTTAAATCAGTGTAGTATTTAAGGCATCCCTGGTGGCCTAGTGGTTAAGAATTTGCCTACCAATGCAGGGGACACAAATTTAATCCCTAGTCCAGGGAGATTCCACATACCATGAAGCAACTAAGCCTGTGTGCAGCAACTACTGAAGCCAATGTGCCCTAGAGCCCATGCTTAGCAACAAGAGAAGCCACTGTGATGAGAAGCCTGCATGCCACAGCTAGAAAGTGGCCCTTGCTTGCTACAACTAGAGAAAACCTGTGCATAGCAATGAGGACCCAGCACAGATCAAAACTAAATTAATTAATTTTAAAAAATTAAAGCAAATGTAGTATTTATTTTTTTAAAAATATTGAAAACAAAACTGAGTGATAAAATGAAGATGGAACGGACACAATTGGTCTCTTTTGTCCTCTGTACCCAGTGATCCAGTGATGAGAACACTGTTGTTCCAAAGGGCATTTACACACATTCCAAAAGGACATTAGTTCAAACCCCCTTTCCTTCACCTCTTGGCCTGTGATGTCTCTGCCTTCCATTTACTTATCTGCATAATAGGCTCCTACTAGAGGTTTTGTAAGGAATGAAGGAAGTAACTATTGACTTACCTAGATTAAAAATAAAGGCTATTGATTTCCTTTCATCAGAGGAAAAGAATGCACGGTTAGAATCTCAACCCAACTAAAATTCTAATTCAGCCAGACCCACCGCATTAGCAGAAACTTTGAACACCAAAAATAGTAAAGAAACCCTCAGGCTAAGTTTCTGGAGCTATCATGAAATTGGATCAAAATTCTGTATGTTGCTTAGTTTTCTATGGTTTGTCAATACAGTAAAAATGTAAAACCAAGACCAGATTGTCTTCATTTGCAGTATGGCATTAAGACATATCCAGTATGGCAGGATAAATCCACCTGATTCATGTCTTAGATTCAATTACCCAAGGATATTTTTACATGGATTTGTACAAAGTGACTAATTTTTCTGTAATTTCAGTTTTTTCTTAAGTATATAAGAAAAATAGACATTCACTATGTCGATTTTTACTTATTTTAGAGCCAAAGAAAAGGCCATTCTGCAACTGTGCTCTGCTTGTTATGACTTTTGTGTTTTATTGTTTTCTTTAGACAAGATTTAGAAATGTGCTCTGGATAAATAAAATAAATTAATGTGAAACATTTTTTCCTTACTTATTATCTATTTAACCTCTTAAATGATAAATTTTTGAGTCATCCTTGACTTTCCATCCCCCAAATCTAAATAAGCCTTAACTTCTGCTGTTTTTATTTAATAAATATCTTTCAAATTTGTTCCCTTCTAGTTTAACTGCGCAGCTTGATTTCAAGTTCTTACTGTCTCATGAAACAACAGATTTCTACGGGCACCCTTCCATCCAATCGGGTTTCTTAAATCTAATCTATGCACAGTTTCTGAAATGATCTATCAAAATTCAAATCTGTTTCTTTCATCCCACGTTTAAAACCTACAACTCACTCCACCTAGCTCTGAGCCCAAAGTTAAAGCTCCTTAACAAGTAAAAAGCAGAAGGTAGGCCACCACGATTTAACCTCTTCCAGCCTTACCTCATGCCATGTCTTAGATTTTTATACTCAAGCAACAAAGAACCAATTGCAATTCTGTAGACATGCTAAGCTAGTTCTCACTTTCTGTGTCTTTTTTCATGTTAGAGTCTATCTAGGTAGATCTTTGGTCTAGTAGATGCTTGTCATTCTATAAGATTTAGCTTTGACATCATCTGCTCCAAGTTTTCCTGACCTCTCTTTCACCACCAAGATGATTAGGTGTTTCTAGTATCTTATGCGGATCTTTGTCACTATCATTTTCTCAATAAAAGCAATCAATTTGCAAGTCTGCTTCTCCATGCTATTCTGAGAGCTCCTGGTGACTCAGACAGTAAACAATATGCCTGCAATGCAGGAGACCCAGGTTCAATCTCTGGGTTGGGAATATCCCCTGGAGGAAATAGCAACCCACTCCAGTATTCTTGCTTGGAGAATCCATATACAGAGGAGCCTGGTGGGCTACAGTCAATGTGGTCACAAAAAGTCAGACACGACTGAGTGACTAACACATCTTTAGAGCAGAGGATGTAAGTTCATCATTGCTGATCTCAGCACTAAGCACAGTGCTTGACATGATGCCTAGGAGATGTTCAAAATATGTTTGATTAAATGAATATACACATGGCATAATCCACCAGAAAATTTGTTTTTTGATATACTATAAATGCCTTCCTGAAATTTCCCACATTTATTAGTTGATTTATATTTTGCTTCAAGTCCAATGTGAAACCATCACAGTCACAGAAGACTTAACAGAGTTACACATAAATACAAAGGGTCCCTTAGAGCTTGCTTTGCAATGAACATTCCTAGAGGCTATTTGGATCAAATTTTTATAGTGAGTTCTTTCAACTTTGGGGAATTTTTACAATTAACTAATCTGAGTCAAGTTTAAATATGTCTCCATAAATTCTCTAGAAGTTGATTTATATTTTGCTTCAAGTCCAATGTGAAACCATCACAGTCACAGAAGACTTAACAGAGTTACACATAAATACAAAGGGTCCCTTAGAGCTTGCTTTGCAATGAACATTCCTAGAGGCTATTTGGATCAAATTTTTATAGTGAGTTCTTTCAACTTTGGGGAATTTTTACAATTAACTAATCTGAGTCAAGTTTAAATATGTCTCCATCAAATTCTCTAGTAAGGGCAATGTGATCTTGCTAACAACACACACACACACACACACACACACACACACACACGAGAGTGAAATTATATTGTCTCAGACATTGGGAAGAAAGCATTTTTCCTCAAACAGAATGAGAGATAAGTAGGAGACTAATAATGGTTTCTTTAAAGGAAAGAAGGGGAGTAAAATTCAAGAGACTATTCAAAAAGCACAGACTTTATACCAAAGACATAATGATCTGTTCTCATATAAATAGATTCATTACAATGAAAAGAAGAATAACCTTTACCCTTTCTGAGTTCAAATTTCTCCAGCAATGGTTTAAATCTTATTCATTAGTTGACTAATGGTGAAAGCTCACTCTTTACTAATAGTGTGTAGAAGCCAAAGGCTCTGCATATATAAGGACTGTGTTCAACATTATGTGCTGAAGAAAATTAAAAAATCAAAGCAAATTAGTAAAGCAGTAAGAGCTTCCGAAGACTGGCATTATCTATAGCAGTTCTAGGAGTAGTTTCTTTTGTGTATCTCCACTTATTCCACAAATAATTACTGAAGAATGTCTATGTGTAAAGCATTTGGAACGGGTGGGGGGAATCAGGAGGATTAACAATAATAGAGCAATGGAACACTGCAGAGATGCCAGTCGGTCAGTCAGTTCAATCATGTCTGACTCTTTGAGACTCCATGGACTGCAGTGCACTAGGCTTCCCTGTGCATCACCAATTCCTGAAGACAGTTCAGTTCAGTTCAGTTGCTCAGTCGTGTCCAATGCTTTGCAACCCCATGAACCGCAGCATGCCAGGCCTCCCTGCCCATCAACAACTCCCGGAGTCCACCCAAACCATGTCCATTAAATCGATGATGCCATCCAACCATCTCATCCTCTGTCGTCTCCTCCTCCTGCCCTCAATCCCTCCCAGCATCAGGGTCTTTTTCAATGAGTCAGCTCTTCACATCAGGTGGCCAAAGTACTGGAGTTTCAGCTTCAACATCAGACCTTCCAATGAACACCCAGGACTGATCTCCTTTAGGATGGAGTAGTTGGATTTCCTTGCAGTCCAAGGGACACTCAAGAATCTTCTCCAAAAGCATCAATTCTTTGATGCTCAGCTTTCTTTATAGCACAACTCTTACATCCATACATGACCACCGGATAAACCATAGCCTTGACTGGATGGACCTTTGTTAGCAAAGTAATGTCTCTGCTTTTTAATACGCTGTCTAGGTTGGTATTAACTTTCCTTCCAAGGAGTAAGAATCTTTTAATTTCATGGCTGCAGTCACCTTCTGCAGTGATTTTGGAGCCCCCCAAAATAAAGACTGACACTGTTTCCACTGTTTCCCCATCTATCTGCCAAGAAGTGATGGGACCAGATGCCATGATCTTCGTTTTCTGAATGTAGAACTTTAAGCCAACATTTTCACTCTCCTCTTTCACTTTCATCAAGAGGCTTTTTAGCTCTTCACTTTCTGCCATAAAGGTGGTGTCATCTGCATATCTGAGGTTATTGATATTTCTCCAAGCAATCTTGATTCCAGCTTGTGCTTCCTGCAGCCCAGTGTTTCTCACAATGTACTCTGCATAGAAGTTAAATAAGCAGGGTGACAATATACAGCCTTGACGTACTCCTTTTCCTATTTGGAACCAGTCTGTTGTTCCATGTCCAGTTCTAACTGTTGCTTCCTGACTTGCATATAGGTTTCACAAGAGGCATGTCAGAGGGTCTGATATTCCCATCTCTTTCAGAAGTTTCCACAGTTTATTGTGATCCACACAGCCAAAGGCTTTGGCATAATCAATCAAGCAGAAATAGATGTTTTTTTTTCTGGAGCTCTCTTGCTTTTTTGATGATTGGGCAGACATTGGCAATGTGATTTCTAGTTCCTTTGCCTTTTCTAAAACCAGCTTGAACATCTGGAAGTTCATGGTTCATGTATTGCTGAAGCCTGGCTTGGAGAATTTTGAGCATTACTTTACTAGCGTGTGAGATGAGTGCAATTGTGCAGTAGTATGAGCATCCTGAAGAGAGGATGGCTATAAATGCTTTATAAGAATTAACTCATTAACAGTCTCCACAGCCCTAAGAGGAAGGCACTATTACCCTCTAATTAGTTATGTAGAAATTAAGATGCAGGTAACTTAAATAATTTGCCCATTTTTTCACACAGCTTGTTTTCTGCTTGCAGTATCTGAGCTGTTGATAAAATGCATGGAGAGAGATACATATCATCCCACAAGTGTCATTTATGAGAATAAAAATATTACAAATATGATCTCATGAGTGATATTCATGTCTGCCTTAGTCATCACATTATCCCTAGAATGAAGAAAAGTGCTGGTATATAGGAGGCACCCAATATTTATTGTTTGAATTAGTTGAATAAAGACATTGCTTTTAAAAGTTCAGAAAGAGAAAGAAAATGGGATGAGAACTAATATTTATTAACTAACCTTCTGTAGGAAAGCCACCATTCACTACTCAACTGCTAGCTTGATGTGGTTGTAAGCAAGAATTCTGACTGAGATTAGCCGGCTTCAAATCCTAGCTTTGCCACCTGCGTGGACCTGGTATGGTATGTGGTCAGTTAGTCATGTCTAATTCTTTGTGACCCAATAGACTGTAGCCCACCAGGCTCCTCTGTCCATAAAATTTTCAAGGCAAGAATACTGGAGTGGGTTGCCATTTTCTCCTCCTGGGGATCTTCCTGACTCAGGAATTGAATCCTATCTCTTGTGTCTCCTGCACTGGCAGGTGGATTCTTTACCCCTGTGCCATCTGGGAAGCAACATGGACCTGGGGACAGTTACATTTTCTGTGCCTTGCTGTTCTCCTCTGTAAAATGGGAATAGTAATAGTAACTACTCAGTGGATTAGTATGGGTATTAAGTGCATGAAAAAGACAAAATGCTTATTAGAATAGCACTTTTGCAGCATTAGCTATTATTGCTATTAATTCAATCATTACTGCAATACCTTATTCAAGGTCTGGAAAAGGATTCAAATAAGTTGTACCTTGGATGCTTATGTCCTGTTAAAGGAATGTTAAAGGAATGCAGAAACAAAAGAGGAAGTTTCAAGGACAGTAGCTGAAAGAAGGAAGAAAAGTTATGAATGTAGGCTCAGCTGGTAAAGAATCCGCCTGCAATGCGGGAGACCTGGGTTCAATCCCTGGGTTAGGAAGGTCCCCTGGAGAAAGGAAAGGCTACCCATTCCAGTATCCTGGCCTGGAGAATTCCATGGACTGTATATCCTTTGGGTCGCAAAGAATCAGATACAACTGAGTGACTTTCACATTCATGTTCACAGGAAAAACTCAGGCTGATGAAAGTATGGGAGAAAAAAGTCACAGATGCCAAAGGGCCGAGCTTATTGTGAGAAATAGATGGTAAGGTTTGAGAGGAATTCAGCCCATTTGTAAATCGTTTTAATCTCATTCCAATCTATTGATCTTCTGAGTGAGAAGCAAATCAAAGAAACATGATACCTTTATCTATATAACTCTAATTTCTTATATGTTAAAGAGCCTTTGAATTTCCATTGATCATAAGAATATCTGTTTTTATCAAAACTGAATAGTATATACTTTCCTGGTCTAGTAACAAAAGGTCCTTCAATCCCAGATTTCTTGCGTTCAGCTTAACTCGCAGAGTGATGGTGACCTACAGGCATATTAGCGCTTATTTGTTGAATGGTTTGTTGAGGGAACCATGCTGGCCTTAAGGTAGGGCCCAGTGACTTGGCGTATGCCTTCTTCTACCTGGCAGTGGAACTGGAAGTCCCTAACAGAGCAGCAAAGTAATCAACAGTCTCTGAAAATGGACAGCATTTTTAATTCTCAGCAATGATCCCTCTGGATCAGAGCTCCAGCAAAATGGGGCAACAGTGAAGCGAAGCCTGACCTCAATGCTATGTGCCTTATTCTACAGACAAACAGGCCAAATGAAGATCCATTTGGCATCTCTCAGTTCAGTTCAGTTCAGTTCAGTTCAGTCGCTCAGTCCTGTTTGACTCTTTGTGACCCCATGAATCACAGCACGCCAGGCTTCCCTATCCATCACCAACTCCCAGAGTTTACTCAAATTCAAACTCATGTCCATCGAGTCGGTGATGCCATCCAGTCATCTCATCCTCTGTTGTCTCCTTCTCCTCCTGCTCCCAATCCCTCCCAGCATTAGGGTCTTCTCCAATGAGTCAACTCTTCACATGAGGTGGCCAAAGTATTGGAGTTTCAACTTTAGCATCAGTCAATGGCACCCCACTCCAGTACTCTTGCCTGGAAAATCCCATGGATGGAGGAGCCTGGTAGGCTGCAGTCCATGGAGTTGCTAGCAGTCGAACATGACTGAGCGACTTCACTTTGACTTTTCACTTTCATGCATTGGAGAAGGAAATGGCAACCCACTCCAGTATTCTTGCCTAGGGAATCCCAGAGATGGGGGAGCCTGGTGGGCTGCCATCTGTGGGGTCACACAGAGTCAGACATGACTGAAGCAACTTAGCAGCAGCAGCAGCAACCACTTAATTGTTTTTATTTTTAAATGCCAATTATCAACAGAAAGTCTCTTTTTGTGCTCTAATGTTTTTGTCTGGAGAGAACTTGTGGAAGGGAGATGCTCCGGTCATCTATAATTGATTCTAGGAGTAAAAGCATTCAGGCTCCAAGTTCTTGGCAAACATTTGTTTCCTATGGTAAAACAAAATATTCTTGTATCTTGTCTCCAAGCTAGGTTCATATCATTCCTGAATCAGAGAAAAAGAGGCACATGTGCTCAATTTCAGGATATTAGATTCTCACTGTTGACCTTACCTGGTAGCCTGTTTATGAAAACAAATCATGGGTAATTAAGTCAGCAAATTAGGCTACTGTGAAAAAAGGAAAAAAGCTTCAGACTTAAGCAAGAGGTTATTTTAAAAGCAGTTTGTGGCTTAAATATATTTAGTCAGTCGGACATTGAACTGAAAAACCACATCAGGATCTTTAATATAAAACTCGAGGTGTGTGTGTACTCAGTCATGTCTGACTCTCTGCTACTCCATGAACTGTAGCAGAACTG
>SJYC01094587.1:0-13217 GCA_006408675.1 Madoqua kirkii
CATCTCCCTGGAAGTGCCTCCTGTCCAAGATCTTCCACAAACTGAGCATATAATCAGAGTGAGATAGATATGATTTCCAAAAGAAATCTCTTATTTGAAGTCAAGATATTTATTTAGTTTAGAAAACTGATTTTGGTATGGAGTTCAACTCCTGACTTTTCCCCAGAATCCCAGATTCATGGGTCACTCACTACTTGACTTGGTGATATGAGTATATAATGAACTGATTAAAGGGACTCAGCTAAAACAGAATTTTTTTTAACTGAAAAAAGTTTGTCATAAAGCATTGTGTATATTAAAGTTGTACAACGTGTTACTTTGGTATGTTTATATATTATAAGGCTGTTTGCCATTGTAGTGATATTTATAACATTGTGTATGTGTGTACTTGCTAAGTTGCTTCAGTCATGCCAACTCTTTGCCATCCCATGGACTACAGCCCTCCAGGCACCTCTGTCTGTGGAATTCCCCAGCCAAGAGTACTGGAGTGGGTCACCATATTCTCCTCCAGGAGATATTCCCAAATCAGGAATGGAACCCATGTCTCCAATTGCAGGCGAATTCTTTACTACAAGAGTTGCCTGGGAAACCCATTTACCATATCACATAATTAAAATACAATACCACTGTCTGTAGTCATTATACTAGGCCTTAGATCTATATGACTTATTTATTATTCATTCCAAGTTTGTCTCCTTAAACAAATCAATCTTATTCTCTCACCCCTCCATCCCCTGGTAACCACCATTTTATTCTCTATAAAATGAAATTCTTATTTTGTTCTATACCAACCTCCTTAAATCCTGTACTTCATTCAACCTTTCCCATTGGGTAGCAAATGGTATCATTCTTCTGTTTAAGTCAGTCACCAAGGAGCCTTAATTAATTTCTTATCTTTTAATTTCTATCACTTATTTTTTCTCACTATGAGCAGGTCCTATTCGATTCTGTCTCTAAAACATATCTGGTTACTTCTCTTCCCTCCAACTTCTACCTCAGTCAAGACACCATCATCTCTTGCCTCATAATTGTGACAGCCATGTGTATTCTCAACAGGCTGCTCTTTGCATGGTGATCAAAGCAGTATTTTAAAATAAAAAACTAATTGTTATCTCTTTGCTTCCCAGGTGGCACTGGTGGTAAAGAATCCCCCTGTCAATGCAGGAGACTAAGAATTGCAGGTTCAATCCCTAGGTTGGGAAAATCTCCTGAAGGAGGGCATGCAACCCACTCCAGTATTCTTGCCTGGAGAATCCCATAGACAGAGGAGCTTGGCAGGCTACATATCCACTGGTTCACAAAGAGTCAGACATGACTGAGTGACACACTTTTTCACTTCATGAATAATCCATTAAATGAATAAGATATATTCATAATTTGTTTTACCTTGTTAACTCACTACTGTTCTCAAGGCTATATATCATAATATTACATAACATAATTATACTTTTAAAAAGTTTACATTGTACTGAATTAATACATGAAAACATGAACTAATAATTAAAATTAGAAAATTTGTAAGCTGTACTCCCCCCAACTCCTAATCATTTTATTTCTGTTTCTTTTATCTTAAGCTCTTGTGTTATAATATAAATTAATTTATGTATTATGTTTTGGGGTTTTTGTGTATCTTGTTTTTGTTTAGTCGCTAAATCATGTCCTACTCTTTTACGATCCCATGGACTGTAGCCTGGCAGGCTCCTCTGTCCATGGGATTTTGCAGGCAAGAATATTGGAGTTGGCTGCCGTTTCCTTCTCCAGGGTATCTTCCCAATCCAGGGGCTGAACCTACATCTCCTGCTTTGGCAGTCGGTCAGATTCTTTACCACTGAGTTACCAGTCTACCTTACCCAGTTATAATATATACTCCATATGGTTAGAAATTTTGTCTGTTTGTTTACAACTGAAATATTTTGCCTTCTGAAATACCACCTAGTGCATATGGGTGTCTAAGAAGCATTTGTTGATAAGTGAATATTTAATCATTCTAATTTTCTAAGTTCTTGATAAACAAAGAGTATATTTGAAAGTTCAATAAAAGATGGTTTTCTATATTTACATGCTGATATTTCAGCAATAGTACATGCTTAGAATGGAACACAATTTTTGAGAAGGATGTAAATGATATAGAAAAAAGAGGTAGAACCCTTTCTATTTAAACTTATTATTAATGTATGAATTAGGCCAGATTTCTCCTAAAACATGTCAAAAGACATATAGATCCTATAAGAACTTCCTGAAAAAATTCTGAACCTCTCTGTAATAATTAACTAAGAAGGCAAACATTCTTTCATTAAACTGAAATTATGTAATTTTCTTGTGTGAGTGTGTTCTAAGTCACTTTAATCTTGTCCAGCTCTTTGCAATGTTGTGGACTGTGGCCCACCAGGCTCTTCTATCCATGGGGCCTCTCCAGGTAAGAATACTGGAGCGGGTTGCCATGCCCTCCTCCAGGGGATCTACCCTACCCAGGGATTGAACCCAGGTGTCCTGTGTTTCCTGCATTGCAGGTGGATTCTTTACCACCAATGCCACCTGGAAGTCCATCATTTTCTTAAGGATGATCTTCTCTATACCAGTAACTGAATTACAAAATGGTGCTTTAATATTGCAGTATTTTATTCATTTAGATGTCATATGTTGGTCTGAACTATTTTAAGTGTATACTTAAATTCTTACTTTAAAATTATCCACATGCCTGAATTAGATCTGTTATTAGAAAACTCTAGTTTGTGCACCTTAGTTAGCAGTACCATCAAGAAAGCATATTATTTAGTTCCTTTTGGAATGTTTCATGATAAGCAGTTCAGTGTCCTGTTTTATTATGAGTCATTAAATATTTTTCATCACTGTCTGGAAAGTGCATTTAGACTTCCAGTAAATAAATATTGATCTATCACCTACTTTTCACAAGTTCTCTGCAAGTACAATAAGGAATATAAACAATCCATAAACTATGTTTCCTGCACTATTGCAAATTATAATCTGAAGTGACCACATATAAATTCAACTAACTGCAATAAAAGACAAAATGTCAATTGTTAACCAAGAGTACTGCAGAAAACAAGTTCTATAAGAGATCAGAAGTGATAATACACCTAGAAGAGGAAATGAACGAGGCTTAATAAGAGAAATGGCCTTTGAGCTGGGCTTCAGATGGTATGTAAAATAGAAATAGAAAAACCAAGATTAGAAATATAAACAAAAGAGTTGAACTGACCAAAATTAATGTGACTTTACTATGAGCACACTCATCTTGGCAAAAGTGACAGATTTGTGCAGAGAAGTACAAGAAATGGAAATGGATGATTTGACAAGCCAAGGACTTGGATCTTAAATAACTGTCAATTGCATAATATTAGAGGCATTTGGGGGGATATTATTGTGATGGCTATATGAAGAGTGGTTTAGAAAAGCAAGAAATTAAAATTAAGAGATCAGAAGTGATAATACACCTAAAAGAGGAAATGAACGAGGCTTAATAAGAGAAATGGCCTTTGAGCTGGGCTTCAGATGGTATGTAAAATAGAAATAGAAAAACCAAGATTAGAAATATAAACAAAAGAGTTGAACTGACCAAAATTAATGTGACTTTACTATGAGCACACTCATCTTGGCAAAAGTGACAGATTTGTGCAGAGAAGTACAAGAAATGGAAATGGATGATTTGACAAGCCAAGGACTTGGATCTTAAATAACTGTCAATTGCATAATATTAGAGGCATTTGGGGGGATATTATTGTGATGGCTATATGAAGAGTGGTTTAGAAAAGCAAGAAATTAAAATCCCCAGAAGACTAAATAAGAAACTTTGACAATAGACTTGCTGTGAGTTAATAAAGGCCTTCATTTTTTAAAAATTGGAAATCGTAATGGAAAACAACATTATACATATTTTTTTTTCTCTTGATTCCATAATATTTTCTGGATGGACTTTATCAAAGTGTTCCTGGAACTTGAGATCTATGTTGTTCCTCCCTGAATCCAATTCTGCAAGTCTGAACAAGTGAAATGAATTTCATAAACTTGATATGAACTCATTAACTTCATCAGTGAAGGTGTGAAAGGCTGTAGTCTTACTTTTCCCAGCCAAGTGGGTTGTCTATAATAAAACACCTATCACTTGAGGGATTTTAAATTAGCAAACCATCTGGCAGAAAAGAAAATTAATGAAGACAGCATTACTCATGAGAGAGGACTTGAGCTTGACTCAGAGGGCTAAACAGCATTGAGGATGATCTGTTGTGTTTTTTTTAAGTTTTTTTAAAAGTTTCAATTCTTATGAAAATGTCGTACCTCTAAGGGTCATATTTTTAAATAGATTTCTCTGTCATAAAATCATATATATATAAATTAGTAAATGATTATGAATTAGATGTATACCTCATTAATTATTTCATACGTGATTGTACCATATGAAGGTCTTATCAAGTGTTCAGACTCATTCTTACCAGGAAGTAACTGGTAAGGCCCAGTGAAAGTGAAAGTGTTAGTTGCTCAATTGTGTCCAACTCTCTGTGACCCTATAGACTGTAGTTCACCATGTTCCTCTGTCTATGGGATTCTCCAGGCAAGAATACTGGAATGGGTAGCCATTTCCTTCTGCAGGGGATAAGGCTCAGTAGTTCACTTATCAAAATCATTTGTGTGCAATATCCTCTTAATATAGCTCCCCTAATTATCCAGGCCTATCACTATTTAATAAAAAGAAAACCAAACATGGAGTTGGTGAGAGTAACAAGGTTTACTCATTGCTATCTGATAGAAAGGTGATTGAGTTAATATTTCGGAAAAGCAATTTGGCAATGTTTTTAAAAACAGTGTGTTTCTAACCTTTCACCCTATTAGTCTCATTGTAGATTTCACCACATAATAACGATTAATTAATTAAACTAAAAAACTCTCAATTATCTATCAGTGGGTCAACAAACCATTGGCATATTTATAGGCTAAAATATTATTTTCAGGTTTATGACAGGAGTTTTGATGTTGGAGAAGACTAAAGGTGCAGGCAGCCAGGATTTGAGCTTTATATTCACAGTCTGAAACATAGACCTTTCATTTTATATTTACATGGCATAATCTTGTCCTAGATTTATATACAGAACTGAAATATAGATAACATACAACTTTAAACTTGTTTCACACTACCTACGGAAAATCTTGGATGGTAGGCTTACAAGTAATATTTCTATATATTTTGTAACATCTCAATTTTCTATGATAAAAAGATCTCACTTTATAAATAGGAAAACAAGCAATGCATGCTGTATTTCAAAAAATTGAGAAGATAAACAAGTTATGCAGTTGTTTTGCTCAATCTGTATTAGTTTGGTACACAAAGTACAGCAATGTAGGACACCTGATAATAAACATCTTAACACAAAGGACAGATGGACTTTTCCCCCAACACACTCTTCCTGGCTGTCCAACTCATTTCATGTAAAACTATTTATTGCTGCAAAATAATGACCCTTTGCTCTTCTTTGTCCTATTTGACTCCCCAGACATCTCAGTTCATTGTTATATGTAATCTATTATGTATACATATCCTTGTTTTTCAAAGGTACGTCAAAATTGTCTTAGTTTGAGTTCCCCCATAAACAGGACTTGAGACAGAAATTCTGGTACAGGTATATTTTAGGGAGGCTTCCCTAGTAAAGAAACTACTTGCTAATTCGGGAGACATGAGTTTGATCCCTGGATGGAGAAGATCCCTTTGAGAAGGAAATGGCAACCCATTCTAGTATTTTTGCCTGGGAAATTCCATGGACAGAGGAGTCTGGCAGGCTACAGTCCGTGGGGTTGCAAAGAGGTGGACATGAATTAATGACTGAGCACACACACATTTTATTTGGGAATACATTCCAGAAAGCTACTATAGGGAAATGTGACTTGAAGTACAAAAAGCCAATGAAAGACACATTCTTGAGGTTGTAGCTGTAGGTGACAGAGACTCAACTCAGCCTGGTCCTCTGATAAATAAATAGAATTCCTCCAAAAACTGTCCATGGAGAGCATGGCTAGGATACTTACTCATCAGATCCCAACCTGTCCAGAATGAACACTCCTGCACTGCCAGGGATTTCCTGCATGTGAACTGAGTTGGCTTCTGCATCTTCAGTGAAAATTACAAGACAGAAATGCAACAAGATGAGTGGTTTATGTTGGAGGATGGGCACTGTTAGCACACACAGAAGTATCTGCACCCCTGGAAGTAGGAGTGGGAAAAGATATGTTGTAGACTAGCAAAAGCATCTGTTCCAACCCACCCTTATGCCATGAAGATTTACTTGTAACTCACATTCATTACACTGTCAACTACTCTTCAAGGTGGCATCCAATTACATTCTTTTAATAAGATTAAGCAATTAGGATTAATGGCATGAGCTACGGTATCCATTGCTGCAGCTTTCCCCAAGACCATAAATATTGACTATTATCTCCACCCTCTAGATGGATTTTTCTAGATTGTTCTTACCTTTGTCCAGGGCTGTAGCTGATCTAGGTAATTGTCCATTCAGATGATGGAGAGCCTTTTCCATGAGGAGTCTGCGACTTTGGTTGCTATTTTCATATCAATGTTTGGTTGTTGACAAACGATCTATTAAATCTCCATATTCTAGGTGATTTGATTCAGGTCTTTATTCCTGAGGTTCCTTTATGAGCATGGTTGTTTTGCTTTTGTCAGTCTGTGGAAGATGCAATTTTCCTTTCACTCTTATCAGGCATAGAAGCTCCAAGGGATGCTTCAGTAGTTCTCCAAGATCTCCTCTCCAATCTGATTATGCAGCTCAAAGTCCAGCTCCCTTGATTATCAGAGTTAGTTTTCACCAGCATGGCAGCTATTTTCTTTGTCTGCTAGTCTACTGACAAATGATGCCCCTAATGATCACACAGCTATAATAACTTCAGTTTCAGTGAAAACATTAATGTGCCCAGTGGTGGAAGTGTTCCTCTCCCTGGACATAAGGACTTCTAATTCAGTAGAGATTCATGTTATGGGGATAGGAAAGAGGCATTTCCAAGTGAGTCTCTAGGAGCAATGGCAAGAGGACTAATTCTGTGCAGACTCCTTGATCCCAGACCCATGTATTGTAACTGTTTGGGACACAACAGTCTTGTGTCAGTGTTTCAACACACGCCCCAAAGAGCAGAATCACCATTATACACTCCCAGTGGCACCTTTGATAAACTTTGCAAGAATCTCTTCAACATTCTATGGGATAGTCCATTATCGGGTGATTCACTCTATGGTAGAACTAGTGGATCCCACTGGCATGCATACATGGTTGTACAACCTTTGCCACAAATTGAGCTGTATGTTGATAGCATTCCCAAAAGCAGGACATCAAGTTCTTCCTTAAAGGGGAATGGAGTCACATATGTGCAAATCCATCAATAAGTTACTCAGACTCTCTGGATCCTTCATGAACAAATTCCATGATCTCTTCCAATGTACCTTTCCATACTGAACTCCCAGTGCTCTGATTTATTCACTGCTAATTTTTCCAGCTGAATCATGATACATTCTGTTGCAAGTGTACATTCCAGTCTTTATAGATTGCTCACACTGTTTCCTCTATTTGGGGTGCCTTTGCTTTTATTTCCATGTGGTGGGATGAAATATGTCTCACAAGGACTGGGAAAATACTATGTCACCTACCAAACCTTTGCTATTCTCTCTGTCCCAATCAGTCTTCTGGATTCTCCCACAGATCTCCCCACATCTCAAAGCTGCAGTATTATTCTCTGAAAATCCGTTGCTCCTTATCTGTAACTCTGCAGTACCACCACCTGTTACTGTTATTTATGTAGTCCAACTAAAACTTTGGCCCCCACATTTCAGCCTTTGAGTTTTGTTGCATTTAAAGAAGCACTCCTCTTATGCCTCCTCTTTTCTTCCTGATTTTGTGTTTTAAATACCCAGATAAAAGCAGATGCCTCCCTCAGGTGAATGTATTCTGTGGAAGGACAAAGGCCAAATGTTTAAGTGCTGTCCTACCATGACAACATGTTCTGTGTCTCTCTACTAGAACATGAACTCTTTGAGGACAGGAACAACATCACACTGACATCAGAGTTACCCTCTGCACAGTGTCTGACACATATTAGGGACTCAGTAGATAACTGAGTGAGCAAATTATGCAAACACTATTTATCTCACAGTGGTGTTCAGAGAATAAAAAAATTTAAAACACGTGTTGGGAAGGTCCTAAGATGGCAGAGGAATAGGAGGGAAGGCCACTTTCTTCCTCCCAAATTTAGCAAAAGATCATTTGAATGATGAGCAACTGTCACAAAACAACTTCTGAATGCTGGCACAGGACACCAGATATCCCAAAAGCCAGCCCACTCTCTTCTAGAGGATGTAGGACAAACTAGAAAAAAAGAGAGACTAAAGAGTTAGAGATGGAGATCTATCTCAGGGAGGGAGTTGTGAAGGAGGAGAAGTTTCCAAACACCTGGAAACCCACTCACTGGCAGGTCTGTGGGGAGTTTTGAAATCTCAGAGGGCAACATAACCTGAAGAGGGGAAGAAAACACAGAATACATGCCTAACTGCAACTCCCAGTAGAGAACCAGCCCAGATGCTTGTGTCCACCACCAGCAAGCGGGGGCTGAAGAAGGAGGCGCAGGGTGCATGCTTAGGGTAAGGACTGGGCCTGAAGGCCCTGAGGACAATCTGAGGGAGCTAATGTGAGGCAGCAACCCAAACTGTAGGATAGCCAGAGAGAGAGAGCGAGAGATAGAGACAGAGAGAGAGAGAGAGAGAGAGAGTGAGAGAAAGAGAGAGAGAGAGAAACGAGAGAGAGAGAGAACTTTCCCACAAAAAGCTCTAACCTAAGTCATAGCTTGGCCTGCTCACAGAACAAGATTGAGCAAGTACCAGAGGAGAGCTAGCCAGCTGCGGACTGGCCTATCCCCCCGCCAGAGGCAGAGAAGCAGGCGGGCTACAGCCAGAGCCAGAAAGCAAGGGGCAATCTCAGCCCCAGAGATGGCATCCTCCACCAAATTGTGAGTAGGCTCTCAGTTGCTAACCAAGTCTTCCTGAGATCCTGGATGGTTGGCATCTGCCAGGAGGGTTGCAGCCATAGATCAGCTCCCCAGAGGAGATACATGGCACATCTGAGACGGCGCTCTTGCAGTGCACCCAGCGAATCCAGCAGCTGTGACTGAGGAGGTGATTAAGACATATAGACCATCTGGGACAGTGTGCTCGCCAAGCACCTGGTTGCCTGAGCTGCTCGGACCTGGGGAGGGCCCTTTAATGCAGGCCCAACCGAGTCTGTGTCTTGTGGAGTACATGAGAACCTGAACCTGAGCAGGTTAGACCTGGGAAGTTCACGAAACCCAGACCCATTTTTCACAGTTCCCCTGCAGGGCAACCTGGAACCTGAGCAGTGTAGACCAGTAAAGCACTTGTGCCATGAGCTGGGGCAAACCCAGTGTGGTCGATACACTGTGAACATTTCCCACACAGGCCAGTGTGTTTGCAGTATTTCTCCCTCCCCACAGCCCAACTGAACAAGTGAGCCTAAATAAGTGACCAGCTTCCCCTGTTTGTGTCAGGGTGGAAATTAGACACTAAAGAGACTTGTAAACAGAGGAAGCCAAAATAAACAAAGAGGGGACCACTTTGGAAGTGACAGGTACAACAGATTAAAACCCTATAGTTAGCATTGACTACATTGGAAGGGTCCTATAGACCTTGAGAAGAAGTATAGACTGGAACAAGGAACTGTCTGAACCTGAACTGACCCCACACTGCCCTCAAGAGCTCCAGAGAAATTCCTAGATATTATCATTTTTAATATATTTTTTATTTTAAAGTTCTTTATTACTCCTTTAACTTTCATTTTTACAACCTACTATTACCTTGCAAAAAAACACTACTTTTAAAGCAAATTTCATATATATGTGCTTTTTATAATTTTGTGATTTTGTTTTGTATTTTTAATATTGTACTTTTGAGTCTTACTTCTACTTTAGACTTTTAATCTTTGCTTTTTGGTATTTGTTATCAATTTTGTACCTTTAAGAATCTAATCCTCAATATCCATTTTTACTTAGGAGTGTGATTATTGCCTTAATTGCTCTTAATGTATTTCACCTGTTTCTCAAGGGCACACAGAATTTTGCCCAGGATAAATCACATCCTGGGCCATAAATCTAGCCTTGGTTAATTCAAAAAAATTGAATCACTTCAAGCATCTTTTCTGATCACAGCACAATAAGATTAGATGTCAACTACAGCTGTCTCTTATACACATCTCCTTGCAAAAAAACACTACTTTTAAAGCAAATTTCATATATATGTGCTTTTTATAATTTTGTGATTTTGTTTTGTATTTTTAATATTGTACTTTTGAGTCTTACTTCTACTTTAGACTTTTAATCTTTGCTTTTTGGTATTTGTTATCAATTTTGTACCTTTAAGAATCTAATCCTCAATATCCATTTTTACTTAGGAGTGTGATTATTGCCTTAATTGCTCTCTCCCCATTTTGACTCTCCTTTTCTCCCCCAGGTCACACTTATCTCTTCCTTCTTCCTTCTATTCCCTACTTAAGTTTGTGAATCTCTTTGGGTGTTCTGGACTATGAAGAATACTTATGGAACTGATTATTAGCTAGATTTTTTTTTATTACTAGCTAGATTTGTCTCTATCCTTTTGACTCCCCCTCTTCTCCTCCTGGTCATCTTTATCTCCTCCCTCCCTCTTCTCTTGTCTATGTAATCCTATGAACCTCTCTGAATGATCCAGATTGTGGAGAGCACATAGGAAATTGTCACCTCTATCTCCCTCCTCCCTCTTCTCTTCTCTATGTGCCTCTTTGAACCTCTCCGGGTGTCCCTCACTGTGGAAAATCTTTTCACCATTAACCCAGATGTTTTATCTACTTTTTCTGTATTAATGGAGAAGTCTTGAGGCTACTGTAAGAATAAGATTGAAAGCCAGATGCAGGAGGCTTAAATCCAAAACTTGTGAACCCCAGAAAACTCCTGACTCCAGGGAACATTAATCATCAAGAGCTCATCCAAAAGCCTCCATACCTACACTGAAACCAAGCTTAAACCAAGATCCAACAAGTTTCAGAGCAAGATATACCAAGCTAATTTCCCAGCATTGTAGAAACATAACTCTGAGCACAAAAGTGCAGGCAGCCAAAAGTCACACCAAACCCACAGACACCTCAAAACTCATTACTGGACACTTCATTGCACTCCAGAGAGAAGAGATCCAGCTCCACCCACTAGAACACTGACCAAAACTTCCCTAACTAGAAAATCTTGACAAATCACTCGTCCGTCCCCACCCACAGGGACGAACCTCCACAATAAAGAGGAAATGCATACTATCAGCATATATAAAGGCCGCCGCAAACATAGCAATCTAAACAAAATGAAAAGGCAGAGAAATATTCAGCAGGTAAAGGGACATGATAAATGCCCACCAAACCAAACAAGAGAGGAGGAGATAGGGAATCTACCTAAAAAAGAATTCAGAATAATGATATCAAAGATGATACAAAATCTTGAAAGCAAAATGGAGAGATAAATAGACTGGAGACAAGGATTGGGAAGAAGGACCTAGAGGAAATAAAAAAGAGTCAATCAATAATGAATAGTGCAATAACTGAGGTCAGAAGCACTATGGAGGGAAATAGCAATAGAATAACTGAGGCAGAAGATAGGTTAAGTGAGGTGGTTTATAGAATGGTGGAAATAAATGAAGCAGAGAAGAAAAAAGAAAAGAGAATGAAAAGAAATGAGGGCAATTTCAGAGACCTCTGAGATAATGTTAAACACCCCAACATTTGAATCATAGGAGTCCCAGAAGAAGACAAAAAGAAAGACCATGAGAAAATACTTGAGGTGATAATAGTTGAAAACTTCTCTAAAATGGGGAAGGAAATAGTAACCCAAGTCCAAGAAACCCAGAGAGCCCCAAATATGATAAACCCAAGGCAAAACACCCCAAGACACACAGTAACCAAATTAATGAAGATCAAACACACACACACACACACAAAATATTAAAAGCAGCAAGGGAAAAACAATAGATAACACACAAGGGAATTCCCATAAGGGTAATAGCTAATCTTTCAATAGAAACTCTTCAAGCCAGAAGGGAATGGCAGGACATACTTAAAGTGATGAGAGAGAAAAACCTACAACTCAGATTACTGTACCCAGCAAGGATCTCATTCAAATATGAAGGAGAAATTAAAAGCTTTACAGACAAGCAAAAGCTGATAGAACTCAACACCACCAAAACAGCTCTTCAACAAAAGCTAAAGAATCTTCTCTAGACAGGAAACATAGGAAAGGTTTATAAACTCGAATCCAAAACAACAAAGTGGCAATGAGACCATACTTATCAATAATTACCTTAAATGTAAATGGGTTGAATGCCCCAACCAAGAGACAAAGACTGGCTGAATGGGTACAAGAATAAGATCCCTATATATGTTGTCTACAAGAGACCCACCTCAAAACAAGGGACACATACAGACTGAAAGTGAAGGGCTGGAAAAAGACATTTCACGCAAATGGAAATCAAAAGAATACAGGAGTAGCAATACTCATATCAGATAAAATAGACCTTGAAATAAAGGCTATGAAAAGAGACAAAGAAGGACACTACATAATGATCAAAGGATCAATCCAAAAAGAAGATATGACAGTTATAAATATATATGCACTCAAAATAAGAGCACCACAATATGTAAGGCAAATGCTAACAAATATGAAAGTGGAAATTAACAGTAACACAATAATAGTGAGAGACTTTAATACACCACTTACACCTATGGATACATCAGCTAAACATAAAATTAGCAAGGAAACACAAACTTTAAATTATACAATGGACTAGTTAGACCTAGTTGATATCCATAGGACAGTTCACCCCAAAACAATGTATTTCACCTGTTTCTCAAGGGCACACAGAATTTTGCCCAGGATAAATCACATCCTGGGCCATAAATCTAGCCTTGGTTAATTCAAAAAAATTGAATCACTTCAAGCATCTTTTCTGATCACAGCACAATAAGATTAGATGTCAACTACAGGGAAAAAAAAACTATTAAAAATACAAACATATGGAGGCAAACAGCGTGCTTCTGAATGACAAAAAAAATTACAGAAGAAATTAAAAATGAAATCAAAATATGCATAGAAACAAATAAAAGCACAACAAACCTCACACC
>SJYC01094589.1:0-15361 GCA_006408675.1 Madoqua kirkii
TGTCATTTCCCATAGCAGGGAAATGGGCCCAGAAAAAAAGTAACTGTCAAGGCAATCAAAGAACAATCTTTTGAATAACTCTGTTCCAGCACATTCAAATTAGCTACTTATCTCAACAACTGGAGCAACAAATGCTCTCAATCAGTGAGGCAAGGCCTGGGGGAGGGTGGGATCTAGGCAGCCAGTCCTTGGTACAGCTTTGGGAAGGCAGCCTCCATCCAAGAAGTCACATTCAAAGACCACAGCTCCTCTATGCCCACAGTGCTTCTCATGACTTCTGTAGCTCAGGAAAACACAGTGGACGGTCAGGGACAGCCCAGCCTGCTTTTTCTACTTATTCCTCTATCTCTATATTCACCTCATTGTCAAGTGTCTCCTCCTGTCCCAACCTTCTCTGCCCCCACAGTATACCTGAGCATGTCAGGGCTGCTTTATAGGCATTTTTTTTTCACTTTTTGGCCATGGCAGCAGTATGCAAGATGTTAGTTCTCCCACCAGGTATTGATCCCATGCTCCCTGCGGTGGAAGCACAGAGTCTTAACCTCCGGACCACCAGGGAAGTCCCTATGGGCAATTTAAAGATGAATTAAACCTAAAAGACCATTGTAGGGATTATAATTTATCTCTGACTTCCTATTTATTATCCCATTCTGTCCTCAAATATGAACCTCTCTCCCTTCCTCCCTTCCTGTCTTCTTTCTTCCTTCCTTCCTCTTCAACATTTGCAGTTCTTGATTTTAAATATGATTTCCCTTCAGTATTAGAAAATTGAGGAAATAAAGAAAATATAAAGAAGAATCCCATATTATCTGTAATCTCACCACCCAGAGATAAAGTTTTCATATATATGCTTCAATATTGTTTGTTTTTATAAGCATATATTTCAAATTTTGTATTATACTGTATAGACAGTGGTCTTTTCTGTTTAGTTTGCCTTCCAGACTATTGTCAGTGCTTACTACTAGTCAGAGTTCCAAAGAAGAGCAAGAAGAGATAAGAAAGCATTCCTCAGTGATTAGTGCAAAGAAATTGCCGGGGTCCAGCCCGGTGGATCCAGGGTAATCCGAAGGTGAAACAGAGTTGGCTTCCTAGGAAAAAGCTTATTTAATTACAGATAGAGAAAGAGATTAGAAATGGATAGTGTAGCAAACATTCTTACCCTATTACACATTCCTCATGTCAAAATTTTTAATTCAATTCATGTTTATTGAATGTTGTTAGTTGCTAAGTCATATCTGACTCTATGTGACCCCATGGACTGTAGCCCACCAGGGTTTTCTGTCCATGGGATTTCCCGGGCAAGAATACTGGAGTGGGTTGCCATTTCCAGCCCCAGCGAATCTTCCTCACCTAGAGACTGAACCACTTCTCTGCTTGGCAGATGGATTCTTTATCACTGAGCCAGCAGTGAAGCCCATTGAGTTTTTACTGTTATTCCTGGCAAGATAAAGGGGTTGAGAATAGAGACAGATACCAATTCTGGCTCTTTCACTTATTATTATGTGACCTTGACAAGTGTATCACTTTTCTGAGTTGTGTCCTCAACTGCATCGTGAGGTTGATCAGACCTGTTTATCAGTTGGTGCCAAGCATTAAGTTAGACAATGTACAGAATGTAACAGAGGTCAGTTCACAGCAAGCACATGACATATTCTTGTGAGTATTACTAGAACTAATATTCAAAGTTTTTAAAAAGATCCCCAGGGGAGAGAAATAGGACCAAAATCCTAAAATTGTTGATATAAACAGTAACTCTGTTTCCCATGTTCTTACTGGTACTTAAGGGTTTTTTAAGTCATAAATGTCTCAGTAATTTTGATAAAATATGAATCCTTTCTCCATGTATATGTATTCACAAACACACACTTGTGTACAAAGTAGTGTTGAATATTTCAGGAGTTGGACTGACTCATGAAAATCCTTCTTTCAGGATATATTTTCAATAAATAAAACCTAAGTTAAATTGGTATAATTTAAAATTTCACAAAGAAGGGCAAGGAATGAAAAAAATATTTGAGAATCCTATTGGGAATGGTGCTAACATTGTGCTTCTCATCTTTCTCAGTCATGGTGCAGTAAGGACAAAAGACAGAGACTGGAGATGTTCTCTCAAGTTCAATTAGAAATTAGAGTCACTGAGCTATATACAAAGGATTTGCTAAATATTCCTCAAATCTAGGATGGAAATGAGTCCAAAGTCAATCCTCATTCATTTGCTGATTTTTAGCAAATTTGTTTCCATGCATTACAGTGGCATCAATTTGCGAGTTTATGTTTTGTGGACAGAATAAATTCTATCAGTTTTCTAAATCTTTATCAACTTATGGACTCTTTTGATAAACATAAAAATATAAATCTCGCATTTAAATGTAATTTGAACTTACACAATGAAAAATATTTTAATAAACATTAAGGTACTGATGATTTTGAAAATAGGTTTTGAAATTAAATTGGCTCTCAAGACTCCAACACACCTCCCTCATGTCTTGCTCTCATTAACTTCAAAGCTTGTTATATACTTAAATAATTTTAAATACTTCTGGCTCAGAGGGAAGCAAAAATAAAAAGGAGATTAGAACAGTTTTTTGAATTATTTTAATCAATTTTTTTTTTTTTTTTGGACAGTTGCCTGTCTGTCAAAGAGTCCTTTTCCCTCCTACTCATAATAGAACCTAGTCCCCAATCCCAGGGACAGACATGCGACCCAAGTTGGAATATCTGTAATTTTTAAACTGGATTTAAGAGATTGCTCTAGTAATGGGCCTAATAATCCAGGAAAAGACAACTGGGAATCACTCCCTTGGATTTTTAACTGGAACTATCATACCTGTGTGTTGGACTTGGCATTGTGCACACATGCATGTGTAGGGGATGGAGGATACTTCTTTTGCCTGTGGTCAGAATTGTACACATATAGAGCACACTTCTATATCACAGAGACAGAATGAAAATGCACATAGAGAAAAGCACAGGTGAGACAGCAGGGCTTATCCTAAGAGTATCAAGTTTGAATACGTCAGTGATACTGTCATATCACATCTACCGGTCTTCCTTCAATTCTGTGTGCTGTCATGTCACTACATTTTATTTTTAATTAAACAGGATCAAATTGGGTCTCAATCACTTGCAATTGAAATGGTTAATACAATTACTAAATATTTCGGGTTACTGTTATTATTTGGAGTCTTCAAACTTTTATTTAAAGCAGCAGAATCTTTCTCATATACAATGGTATTTATATTTGATCCTTCTTCAACAAGAAGTAGCTACATGCATTGAAGCAGGTAGAGAGTATCCTGATCTTATGGAATCTAGAACTTCCCGCTGCCCCAGAGATGACTCTTCTACTGTCTGCAAAAATGCCTTGGTCTCTATAAAACACTGTCTAAAAATGACTGTCATGGCCTAAATCAAATCCCTTATGATTATACAGTGGAAGTGAAAAATAGATTTAAGGGACTAGATCTGATGCACAGATTGCCTGATGAACTGTGGACAGAGATTCATGACATTGTACAGAGAAGAGATCAAGACCATCCCCATGGAAAAGTAATGCAAAAAAGCAAACTGGCTGTTTGAGGAGGCATTAAAATAGCTGTGAAAAGAAGACAAGTGAAAAGGAAAGGAGAAAAAGAAAAATATAAGCACCTGAATGCAGAATTCCAAAAAATAGCAAGGAGAGATAAGAAAGTCTAGCACAGATTGCCTGATGAACTGTGGACAGAGATTCATGACATTGTACAGGAGAAGAGATCAAGACCATCCCCATGGAAAAGTAATGCAAAAAAGCAAACTGGCTGTTTGAGGAGGCATTAAAATAGCTGTGAAAAGAAGACAAGTGAAAAGGAAAGGAGAAAAAGAAAAATATAAGCACCTGAATGCAGAATTCCAAAAAATAGCAAGGAGAGATAAGAAAGTCTTCTTCAGTGATCGATGCAAAGAAACAGAGGAAAACAAAAGAATGGGAAAGACTAGAGATCTCTTTAAAAAAAAATGAGAGATACCAAAGGAACATTTCATGCAAAGATGGGCTTGATAAAGGACAGAAATGGTATGGACCTAACAGAAGTGGAAGATATTATGAAGAGGTGGCAGGAATACACAGAACTGTACAAAAAAGAACTTCATGACTCAGATAATCATAATGGTGTGATCACTCACCTAGAGCCAGACACCCTGGAATGTGAAGTCAAATGTGCTTTAGAAAGCACCACTATGAATAAAAGTAGTGGAGGTGATGGAATCCCTCTTGAGCTATTTCATATCCTGAAAGATGATGCTGTGAAAGTGTTCCACTCAATATGTCAACAAATTTGGAAAACTCAGCAGTGGCCACAGGATTGGAAAAGGTTAGTTTTCATTCCAGTCCCAAGAAAGGCAATGCCAAAGAATGCTGAAACTACTGCACAATTGTACTCATCTCTCACGCTAGTAAAGTAATGCTCAAAATTTTCCAAGCCAGGCTTCAGGATTATGTGAACCATGAACTTCCTGATGTTCAAGCTGGCTTTAGAAAAGGCAGAGGAACCAGACATCAAATTGCCAACATCTGCTGGATCATCAAAAAAGCAAAAGAGTTCCAGAAAAACATCTATTTCTGCATCATTGACTATGTCAAAGCCTTTGACTGTGTGGATCACAATAAACTGTGGAAAATTCTGAAATAGCTGGAAATACCAGGTCAGGAAGCAACAGTTAGAACTGGACATGGAACAACAGACTGGTTCCAAATAGGAAAAGGAGTACATCAAGGCTGTATATTGTCACCCTGCTTATTTAACTTATATGCAGAGTACATCATGAGAAAGGTTGGGCTGTAAGAAGGACAATCTGGAATCAAGATTGCCGGGAGAAATATCAATAACCTCAGATATGTAGATGACACCACCCTTATGGTAGAAAGTAAAGAGGAACTAAAAAGCCTCTTGAAAGTGAAAGAGGAGAGTGAAAAAATTGACGTAAAGCTCAACATTCAGAAAACTAAGATCATGGCATCTGGTCCCATCACTTCATGGGAAATAGATGGCGAAACGGTGGAAACAGTGTCAGACTTTATTTTGGGGGGCTCCAAAATCACTGCAGATGGTGATTTCAGCCATGAAATTAAAAGACACTTACTCCTTGGAAGAAAAGTTATGACTAATCTAGATAGCATATTGAAAAGCAGAGACATTACTTTGCCAACAAAGGTCCCTTTATTCAAGGCTATGGTTTTTCCACTGGTCATGTAGGAATGAGAGTTGGATTATGAAGAAACTGAGCGCCCAAGAATCGATGCTTTTGAACTGTGGTGTTGGAGAAGACTCTTGAGAGTCTTGGACTGCAAGGACATTCAACCAGTCCATTCTAAAGGAGATCAGCCCTGGGATTTCTTTGGAGGGAATGATGCTGAAGCTGAAACTCTAGTACTTTGCCCTCCTCATGTGAAGAGTTGACTGATTGAAGAAGATCCTGATGCTTGAAGGGATTGGGGGCAGGAGGAGAAGGGGACAACAGACGATGAGATGGCTGGATGGCATCACTTACTCAATGGCCACGAGTCTGAGTGTACTGTGGGAGTTGCTGATGGACAGGGAGGCCTGGTGTGCTGTGATTCATGGGGTCGCAAAGAGTTTGACACTACTGACACTGAAGTGAAATGAACTGAAAAGTGACTGGGAAAGTTCCTGGGGATGAAAGCTTACATCATATTTTATTTTATCTTTTTATTATTTTCAGCTTTATTGGGTATGGGTGTAATTTTCATATGAAATTATAAAACTTTTACGATATACACCATAGCCATTTGATATACATACACATTGTGAGATGACTGCCCCATCTAGCTAATATCTTTCACCTCACATATTTGTCTTTTTTTGTGCGTATGATGCAAATTTTACTCTCTTACCAAATTTCAATTGTACAATACAATGTTAACAACCATGTTTTACATTGGATCCTGAGACTTTATTCGTCTTGCAGCTGAGAGTGTGTCTCCTTGTGGCAATCTCTCCTTATTTCCCCCAACCTTTGCCCCTGGCAACCACTTTTCTACTCTCCATTTCTGTGTGACTTTATTTTTATTTCCACAGGCTATTTGTTAATATATATAAGCATGAGGATATCTACCTCTTTCTACCCCATCTTTCTACTTACTGATTTGCTCTTTGTGATATCACTGAACAACCTCTTTCTCCTCATATTACTTTTGTTAAAGTATCTGTCACCTAAAGTGTTGTATGAAAAATTCCGTGACTGAGTAATTAGCCCTTTAGAGAAATACGTATGATTTCACTATTTTCCAAACGTAAATATAAAATTTGGTTATATATATATTTTTGAAAAGAGTATACAAATGATTTGTATCAGGCTTCCTTGGTGGCTCAGGGGTAAAGAATTCACCTACCAATGCAGAAAACGTGGGTTTGATCCCTGAATTAGGAAGATCCCACATGCTGCAAAACAACTAAGCCTGTGTGCCGCCAAGTGTTGAGACGGTACGCTAAAGCCCATCAGGCGCAGCTACTGAGCCCACATGCTACAATTACTGAAGCCACGCTCCACAACAAGAGGGCCACTGCAGGGAGAGACCCATGCACTGCAACCAGAGAAGAGCCCCCGCTCACCATAATTCGAGAAAAGCCCACACAGCAACAGAGAACCAGCACAGCCACAATAAATGAGTTTAACTAATTAAACATCGATTTGTATTATGTCATTAGGTTTTCAATTTAATTTTCACTTACTAGGACACCAGGTTTTAATATTATACAAAATTTAAAACCCAAGCTTTAAATTGACTTCTTAATTTTGAAATGAAAGTTGTACAAACCATATTTAAAAAGAAAATTCTATGAAGAAGACAATGGGGAAACTTTCTCTAAGTAGATAGTCTTGATTCAAGATAATCAGTCTTGTAGAGCTTAAATACAGTATGAAACTTTAACTTTGTAATAGGGAATATAGTTATGCTTTATAGTCAATTATTCCTTAAAATAGGAGAGAGTTATGAGTTTCAACTTCAAGTAATGAACATATTTTATCTTAGAGTGCCTTTCATATATAAGTCAAGAAAGTTGATAAAATAATGATGATTATGTTTTTAATTTGAACTTCATGAGGTATCATTTATTGCAATAAAACAAATTAGAAATGAAAAATATAATCAATACAAACATAATTACTAGAAGTCATCAACTTTTTTGAATACATAGTAGCCATTAATGATTTTGTCTACCCAACATCTTCTTTATCTCAAATATCCTTTGGAAAATATACTTCACTCACACTCAGGCAAAAAGGTTGAGAAGATTGCATTTGAGATTTAACCTGGTCAAACAAAGCCTTAAACAGCCTTATACGCAGAGAATGGGTGAAAGATGAGCATATGACCTAGATTCATGCAATCCAAGGGAATCCCAGGGCTTAGAAAGGAACCACTAGAAAGAGATGCTCCATATTTTAAAAACTGGCTGAAATTAATCTATGTATTTATGGTCAATTGATTTTCTGACAACATTGCAAAGAACATACAATGTGGAAAAAATAGTCTCTACAATAAATGGTGTTGGGAAAACTGGACATCCACATGCAGAATAATGACACTGAGCACACGTCTTACACCACATAAAAATCAACTCAAAATAGATTACACTTATATGTGAGACCTGAATCCATAAACTCCTAGACGAAAACATGTGGAAAAATCCTCTTGACCTTGATGTGAACAATGATTTTTTTGGATATGACACCAAAAGCAAAGGCAACAAAAGCAAAAATAGACAAATGGGATTGCACCTAACTAAAAAGCTTCTGCATAGCAAAAGACACTGAGTTGGAGAAAATATTTTCAAACTATATATCTGATACAGAGCTAATATCAGATTAACAGAATAGCAACCCAAGAGCAACAACAAAAAATTAACCCAATTTAAAAATGGGCTAAGAATGTGAATAGATATTTCTTAACAGAGGACAAACCGATGATCAACAGGTATATAAAAAAGGGCTTGTTAATCATCATGGAAATGCAAATCAAAATCACAGATGTTTCACCTCTCATCTGTTAGTAGGGTTATTATCCAAAAGACAAAAGATAATAAGTGCTAGTAAGTATGTGGGAAAAAAAGATACTTTGAATTCTGTTGGTGGGCATGTAAACTGATATAAACATTATGAAAAACTGCATGCAGATTCTTCAAAAAATTACAAAGAAAACTGTCATCTGATCCACCAATGCCACTTTTATGTATATCCAAAGGAAGTGAAGTCAGTATCTCAAAGATACCTGTTTAATCATGTTCATTTCAGCATATTCACATAACCAAAACATGGAAGCAACCCAAATACCCCTGGACAGATAAATGGATAGAGAAAAGTGGTATACATATTATGAAACATTCAGCAATGAAAAAGAAGGGAATCTTGCCATTCGTGGCAGCATAAATGCTGGAAGACATTATCCTGAGTGAAATAAAGAAGAAAGAGAAAGACAAATACTGCTTGAACTAACTTATGTGTGAAATATAAAAAACTCAGAAACGGAGAATAGAAGCTGTTTGACAGGGTCTTGGGAATGGGAAAAAATGGAGGATCCTAGTAGAAGGGTGCACAGTTTCAGTTTTGAGGGTTGAACAAGTTCTGGAGTCTAACGTGCAGCATGGTGAACATTGGTTAAAATATCATATTGTATACTTTAATTTGAAAGGAGAGAAAAGAAAGCTGTCCTCAGCAATCAATGCAAAGAAATAGAGGAAAACAACAGAATGGGAAGGAATTTGCCTTTAGTAAGACTAAAGCATCTCGTGCATCTCACAGTTGGGAGGTTGTAAACAATCACATGTGGCTGGACGAACCTGTATAGGCAGGCTAAATAATCTTCAGAGGAGTTCGTAAGTTGAAACACTATTGTCACGCCCAGGAATTTTTATTGACTTGGAGCTGTAAGTTAACTCCTTCTATGAGAGAGGTAATGGGGGTCAGCCCCCTATAAAATCAGAAGTATAGGTGAGAAACAGACTCTGGTTTGGGGGGTAGATGCTCAGGAACAGGGGATTTCCTGAGGCTCAATCCCGCCTTTGCCTATGCCGAAGCCTCCTTCCTCATGACCTTTGCCATGGGTGGAGTTCCTCGCGCTGGCTCCTGGCAGAAATAGAGGGAAACAATAAAATGGAAAATACTAGAGATGTTTTCAAGAAAATTAAAGATACCAATGGAACATTTCATGCAAAGATGGGCACAATAAAGGATGGAAATGGTATGGACTTAACAGAAGCAGAAGGTATTAAGAAGAGGTGGGAAAAATACACAGAACTATATAGAAAAGATCTTCATGACCCAGATAATCACTATGGTGTGATTGTTTACCTAGAACCAGACATCCCTGAATGCAAAGTCAAGTGTGCCTTAGGAAGCATCACTATGAATGAAGCTACTGGAGGTGATGGAATTCCAGTTGAGCTATTTCAAATCCTAAAAGATAATGGTGTGAAAGCGCTGCACTCAATACGCCAGCAAATTTGGAAAACTTAGCAGTGGCCACAGGACTGGAAGAGGTCAGTTTTCATTCCAATCCCAAGAAAGGCAATGCCAAAGAATGTTCAAACTACCACACAATTGCACTCATCTCACACAATAGAAAAGTAATACTCAAAATTCTCCAATGTTGGCTTCAATATACATGAACTATGGACCTCCAAATGCTTAAGGTAGATTTAGAAAAGGCAGAGGAACTGGAGATCAAATTGCCAACACCCACTGAATCATCAAAAAAGCATGAGAGCTCCAGAAAAACATCTATTTCTTTTTTATTGTCTAGACCAAAGCCTTTGACTATGTCGATCACAACAAACTGTGGAAAATTCTGAAAGAGATGGAAATACTAGAACATCTGGTCTGCCTCCTGAGAAATCTGCATGCAGGTCAGGAAGAAACAGTTAGAATTGGACATAGAACAACAGACTGGTTCCAAATTGGGAAAGGGGTACGTCAACACTGCATATTGTCACCCTGCTTATTTAACTTATATGCAAAGTACATCATGAGAAATAACTGTGAAGAAAGCTGTGCTTTTGCACTGTGTTGTTGGAGAAGACTCTTGAGAGTCCCTTGAACTGCGAGGAGGTTCAATTGGTTCATCCTAAAGGAGATCAGTCCTAAGTCTTCTTTGGAAGAACTGATGCTAAAGCTAAAACTCCAATACTTTGGCCATCACATGAGAAGCATTGACTCATTGGAATAGACCCTGATGCTGGAAGGGATTGCGGCAGGAGGAGAAGGGGATGAGAGAGGATGAGATGGCTGGATGGCATCACCAACTCGATAGACATGAGTTTGAATGAACTCCGGGAGTTGGTGATGGACAGGGAGGCCTGGCACGCTGCGATTCATGGAATCGCAAAGAGTCTGACACGACTGAGTGACTGAACTGAACTGAATTGATACTTTAACTTTCCTGAGTTGATCTGAAGTGTTCTTATCATAAAATATAACTACGTGCGCCAGTTTATATATGTATTAGCTTGATTATATCTCCTCTGTCCATGGAGATTCTCTAGGCAAGAATACTGGTGTGGGTTGCCATACTCTTCTCTGGGATCTTCCCAACCAGGGATTGGACCCAGGTCACCAACATTGCAGGTGGATTCTTTACCATCTCAGCCATCAGAGAAGCCCAAGAATACTGGAATGGGTAGCCTATCCCGTCTCCAGGGGATTGTCCCAACCCAGAAAGCAAACTAGGCTCTTGTGCATTGCAGGCAGATTGTTTACCAGCTGAGCTACCAGAGAAGCCCATCATTTCATAATGTATATCAAAACATTACATTGTGTGCCTTAAGTATATACTTTTTTAATCGAGTATATATCAAGGCTGAGAAAAAAAAAAGTCAGAGACTAGAAATAGTGATTTAACAAAGGACTAAAAGCAAGAAAAGGTTTTATCCAAGAGACAAACGTTTATGAAAAATTTGAGCTCAGTATCTGTGCTAAGAAATGAGCGAGGTAGGAGTTTGTTAAGAAGAGTAAGGGACATTTGATGAGAACAAACATCACAAATGTTACTATGACTTCTTATAGCCATTCTATACATTTTCTAGGAGAAATTTAAGATTTTGCCATGTTTATATACTTTTTTCCTATTTCAAATGCAAGTGTAGATTATTTTTCTTAGTGTATTGATAATTTTATTGAGGATGGAATTAGATGAGTATATTCAAACCTACATCTGAGTTGAAGTCTAATAAATAATTAAGTTTTATAGTAAATGTCAGTAACTGAAAAACATTTACTGGACTTTATAAGTAGTAATTCACCAGGTCAAGGAATGAGGAAAAAAAATAGCTTATGAAATGGCATGAGGTAGAAAATTGCAGATTTATGAAAATAAAAGAAACACATGTGACTGTATTTTAGTAATTATAAAAGAATTTACCAAGAAATAAGTCTGGAAAGGTAAATGGTGGTAGAATAATGAGGATTTTAATACCAGGCTCAGGACTTTAATCTTTTTCCTGCACAAAATGGAGAGTTCATTAAATATTCATGAGGATGACCATGATTTGATAGAAATCTAGCTAGAATGTGAATAAATACGAGGGGAAATGGATTGGAGGACTAGAAATATTTGCAAAAATGAATTAGGAAATTAGATACTAAAAATAAGACTGGTAAAAACCTATGTGGGTTTCCCCAAGTGGCTCAGTGGATAAAGAATTCACCTGCAACACAGGAGACTCAGGAGATACGGGTTCAATCCTTGGGCTGAGAAGATCCACTGGAGGAGGGCATGGCAGCCCACTGCAGTATTCTTGCCTAGAGAACCCCATGGACAGAGGAGCCTGGTGGCTATAGTCTATAGGATTGCAAAGAATGGGACATGACTGAAGGGACTGAGCACACAGCCATGCAAAGACTATGTGAATAGAACAGAGACCACAGATAGAGTGCCGTAGTGTTCAGGGAGATGGAATTGATAAAATGCTACTGATATTGTTGTAGGTTTCTTCTACAGTTGCATTATTTTTTTTATTTGTCTTCTATTTTCATGGAAAATGATTGTTTTTAAAAATATTATTTTCTCTGCATTGTACAAGTCAAAATCCTCTGACCAATAAGTCTCTAAAATCAATCCCTAGTCCCTTTTCTGATCTCATCTGCTGCATCTCCCTTTCATTCTTAATTCCAGTGAGGCTTAACATTTTGCCCTTTCTTGAATTTGTCACACAGGGACCTGGCTCAGACCTTTCACACTCACTGTTGCCTTCCCTTGGGACATTCCTTATTCATAAACCTGCCTGTCTCCTTCCTTCACCTCCTCCGGTTTTTATGCAAATACCACCTTATCTACATTTTCCTGGAAGGGAAGCAGAGTAGAGAATATTTTTACAGCAGTGAAACTACTCTATGTGATTTTATGAGAGTGGATATATGTCATTATAAATGTGCCCAAACTGATAGAATGTACAGCACCTATCTGAATCCTGATGTAAACTATGGGTTTTGGGTGTTGATGATGCATTAGTGTAAGCTCATTAGTTGTAACAAATGTACCAATCTGAGAGGTGGGTATTGATTATGAGAAATCTGTGCACTGGTGGGACAGGGCATATATTGAGAAATCTCTGTGCCTTCTATTCCATTTTGCTGTGAACTTAAAACTGCTGTAAAAAGTAGCCTATTAAAGAAAAAGTTAAAGGAGGAAGAGTAGGCTGGGATGAAACTTCTACCATATAGGTAATGTTCTCTTCTTGAACAAATGTGCCTCCTCTGCGTAAATCTAGTAAACTGTCTACACATAAAAACAACAGACATTCATTTCTGCCCTTATAAATGGCTTGCATTTTAGCTGTGCCTGTTTTTCCACTGACATTAATCAGTCATGTACATTCAGAGAAAAGAAGTGCCCTAACAATTGAGATGATGATGTGGGAAATTATGTTTTTATTAGCATAGTTTAGCATAGCATTTAATAATCCTTTAAAAAAAAGCAGATTTCATTCAAAATTTAACATAAACATTTATTCATCATTTTAATTTAATAAGCAATGCAATGCAGGTTTTTGTTACATATTATATAAATATATATGCATATACCTTTTAAGAAATAGCATAGGCTGAAATAAAAATTAGTGAGCAGTTAAGAAATAAATAATCAAAATACAATAATAATAGAGTACAGAGGAACATATTCAGTGCAAAATTTCATAATTCAGACAAAAAAGATGAAATTTTTATTTTTGCACTCCTCTCCCTACAACTCCCCCCGAAATGGAAGAAATAAAGCTCAGGCAGACAGGGGCATTTATAATCAAGGTAAATACTGGAAAATAAGTAGCACCTTTTATTAATGATTGTCAATGTCTATTTCCAGGAAGTCTACCTTGAGCATTTCTGATTTTTTTAAAGAAAATAAAACTAGCTACTATGTACCATGAAGTTTAGCTGCTGCATATTTCAGCATTTGCATAGACTGTTCACTCATAAAATAAAGATAAATCTTCAAAACAGAGTCTCAATTTTAAGATATGGAAAATGCTATGTGTTTGTTTTCCTAATCTTTAAAAACTAGCCAGAAAATTCCTTTGGTATACATTAAATTTTTAAGAATTAGCCAGAAACTTTTCTAACATACATTCAGCCGGCATCATAGGATACTGTACTATTCATTCAATAATCTGGGTTATCAATTCATTTCAATTAAAGAATTATTTTGTGCCTGGTACCTTGCTAGGCATTAAAGTTGTTATTATAACTAAGATAATATCCTTGTCCACAAGGAGCTCACAGTCTAGTAGGAAAGAGATAGATTTGAAAATATATCCAAAACTGCAGGCAAAATATGTGCTCCCACTGAGTAATCAACACCTAGTTCCAAGTGAAACTTAGAGACCACAATAGAGATTTCTCTATAATATCTGTCCATATGATATCATAGTATAAATGAAAGGTAGCAAATGATTCAGTAGTCAAACAAGCTTGCTTAAAAATGAAGCTGGAACATACTGAACTAAGTATACTTTAAAAATGATCAACAATATAATATATTCCTGATTTAAATAAATCATTGCAAAAAATTAGACATGACTCAGCAACTAAACAACAGCAACTAAAACACTGTTTAGATTAAAAACAAAATACATAGTTGTATGAAAATTCTAAGCTCTTTCATTTTTGGTTAATTTTTTCCCACATATTTTATTTGCATAGTTCAGTACTACATATACAAACATTACAGACAAAAATATATATTCCACAGTCAAATCACAGTCACTTTAAGTACATTCATCTATATCAGAAAGAAGAGGGTTCTATCTTTAAACATTGACAGGCACTTTCATTAATTATGGTTTATTGAATTTTTTAAAGAAAATCAAATATACAATTATGATTTCAGTCATGTAGAAACAACTGACTGTATTACCTTTGGTGTCAAGCAAAGCTCTTTCTCCTTAGTTCGCTAAAACAGTAATTACAGTTGATAGACCATGTGACAGTATGATAGTGGTCTTGAGGATGCCTACAGAACCAACTACATTTAAATTTTATTACTTAAAAATCATAAAAATACAGCCTAAAGTATAATTTATATTTAAAATATAATTCTATAGATTAACCCTTAAATCCAATCTCTGAAGAATTCTTGCAAAATTTAGCTAGATGAAACTATTGCCAAGAAATGCCTTTGTCTGCCTTATACGAAACATCATTAGGTATTAACTTTCATCCCAGTAGTCTTACTTTTAATATTTGCCCAAAGGCAATAATGGGTTAAGAAAAAACATGGGTTGAAGAAATGTAAATAGTAAATAGAATGTTTTCAAAAATTCTTTTAAAATGAGGAATTATTCATTATCAGAAATATAAATCAACATGCTAGTTTAAAATATTATGCAAAATTTAGCTAGATGAAACTATTGCCAAGAAATGCCTTTGTCTGCCTTATACGAAACATCATTAGGTATTAACTTTCATCCCAGTAGTCTTACTTTTAATATTTGCCCAAAGGCAATAATGGGTTAAGAAAAAACATGGGTTGAAGAAATGTAAATAGTAAATAGAATGTTTTCAAAAATTCTTTTAAAATGAGGAATTATTCATTATCAGAAATATAAATCAACATGCTAGTTTAAAATATTTGGAGGAATGTGCTTTTAAATGAAAAGCTTGAAATCAAATGTAAAGTTTAGTAAATATCTGAAAAGATCCTGCTGTCTCATCTTCAACAAAGGGATTTCTATGGCTAATACATTAGTAATGTGTGACATCATTTTTATTACAAAGAAAGGACCTTATATTACACTGACATACTCACTGTAGTTGCAGACACCACCCCCCCACTCCGACACAATGACAATGAACATTTAGTATCTGGATATCAGGT
>SJYC01094590.1:0-13435 GCA_006408675.1 Madoqua kirkii
TTTTAACCTTTTGCTTTTGAATAACAGTTTTGCTTTAGTTTTACTTTACATGTGAGATAATCTACTTGTCCTGAAAAAAATGTTTTCTTTTAAATTTGTTTTGTTTTTCAAAGTAAGAACATTATAAACTGATGAATTTTTTTAAAGAACAATAACTGATATCAGAGGCTAAATGATTATAAAACAACATCTGCTTGAGGTAAAAGTACTTAAGTAGATTAGATTAAGCAGCCGCACCTGATATGTAATAGAATCTTACCTGTATTCATCTCTCCCTGAGACTCTAATAGCATTTTCTTGCTGTTTCTCTGTATGAAACTCTAAAAGCCTTTTCTTGTATTTTCAAGTCAATAAAAAGTTCTTATTGAAGTGTAACTTACTCATAAAAGTGTACACATCATAGATACATGGCTCAATAAATTATCACAAATGGAACACTGAATAATCAGCATTCAGATCAAGAAATAGAATCTTACCATTGTTCTAGAAGTTTCCCTTGTCCCCCTTTTCTAACATTACATTTCCCAGGAGTATTTACTGTTCTATCCTTATGTATAGTTTTTCTCTTATAAATACAATGAAACATATGTATATTTTTTGTCTGACTTCTGCTCCATGAATATGATAGTGAATCCACACTATTGTATATAGTTGTAGATTGTTCATTATAATTCCTGAATAGTAACTCATTGTGTGACTTGCACAGAATTACTAAACTTGTTCTTTTGTTTACGTTTACCTCTCCGGCCTACTGCTGTTTTTCTGCCCACCAAGAGGCACTATTCTTCAGATGCCTTAAGGTAATTCCTGTAAAAGCTTTGCTGTCTAGAATTTCTTACCTTTTGCCTGCTACTCTCCCAGCATCACTCCCAATATACTTTCTTTTCCTGGTGTTTCTTTCTGGCAACCAGATTGCAGAATAATAGTTGAGCCTCCTGGAAATATCAACCTTTTAAATTTATAGTCCTCTCTTTCTTAAATCTTCAGGTGCTCGAACATAGGGAATGTTGAAGCTATGTTGAGCTGCAATCAAAAGCAACTTACTTATCAGGAAAAGCCACTCTCTTGAAATAGTCAGGTCATGCTACTAAGTCCAGGCTATCTTTCTAGATTACACATTTATAGATCATATATAACTTCCATGGTGGCATATTCTACCTCCCACCCACCCCAAAGCATCAATGACTTCATTTTTACAGGGACATAATAAGGAAAAAAAAAAGATGTAGCGATGCATTTTCCACAGTATTATAAAACAGCTATATTTCATGGAACTGGTTGATGAATGAAGTAACTTTGTTTCTAGAAGCTGTGGAGAAAGATTCTGCCTTTGGAGAAGTTAAGAAATTAAAAGATTAGAAGTATTGATTAATTTAAGAAATGAAGAGTCAAAGTACCAGAGATTTGAATGAGCACAGAGACAAGGACATTATACATTGTCTCTAAACTTTTAGAAGAAACCCTCTACTTTTTTTCTAGTTACATAGAAATATTTTAATCTTGCCTGGAGAATCCCATAGACAAAGAAGCCTGGAGGGCTATAGTCCATGGGGTTGCAAAGAGTCAGACACTACTGAAGTGACTTAGCACAGCACATTTTAATCATTTTTCTTCAAAACTGCACTACTTCTTATTTTTTAAAACTTCTGTATACAGGCTCAATATTTCATTCTGAAATTCATTAAACCATTTAATTATTTTGATGAACTCCAAATACATGGTATATACATCTGTAGTAACATTCTGGCACCTACACGACTATGTATTTGTTTATCAATTGTATTATTTTAGTTTAGAATAGAAACTCAGTTGTAAAAAAAAAAAAAAGTCTGTGCAGGAACAAACAGAACTGACATGAAAGAAAGTACGGCTCATGGAAGATAGGTAGTAATTATGTATATCTGTGACAAGACATTTATTTTAGCTAAGAAAATATTAAGAATTTTTTCTACCCAGTACTTTTTTATAAAGTGCTACTTAAAATGTCTATTGTTTATTCTTGCATAGAGTCCTCATAATAAATCAACTTTGAGTGTCTTTGAAAAAAATATCAATTCCAATGTGTCTTCCTATATATAGGAAGTACAGCCTTGTTTCCCTAAGAACCTTATAATCACAATTCTTCAATGCTTCGTGGACAACCACACTGAAGATACTGGTTTTTATGACATTGCTTATGTCAATTGGCAGGTAACTGATTGTTTCTGGATACTAATAATGGCATTCTATCTTTTAAGTCCTACTGCTTTTTCTCAGCTATAGGGAATCATTTCAATATTACATGCCTCTAAAGGAATGTTAAGTACATCATAATCTGTCAGTTCTTTGGTTTTAAGAGTGGTATGCATTTTGTGAAAGTTAGTGTCTTTTATATTGGTGTTAGTCTTTCCTTTTGATGCACTTTCAGAGGCTTCATTTAATAACATTTAAGTTTTATCTGAAGAGATTACAAGGGTATTTTGAGAAGCTTTGTCAAAGCATGAATATTAGTTTTTATATTGTCTAAGGTTTTTAGTGAATTTCTGGTATAAATAATGACATTTCTCTGTATACAGTCTATGTTTTAAGTCCAAAACACTTGCCTTACCCTTTCTACCACTTTGGGTGGTAATACACTTTAAAGAGAGAAAAAAAAAAATCCATGTACTTTATACAGTAATTATAAATATACTGGGACATATTTTGTAGGGATAACCAAGAAGGACAGATTTCCTTGAAAACTGTAACTAACCTATTTTATCAACAATTCTGATTTTGACATCATATTTATCACTTTTACTCAACACAGTAACTTAGCATTTATGTGGTCAATGTGGATAATGTATAAGTCTATTCTCTAATACAGTGTAACTTAATTCATTGGTTATTTACTCATGTTCCTTAGTTTTAAAAAAAAAGTCTATGTGACAATTGTTAACTTCCAAGGAACAGTCATCACAGCATCTGTGAAAATGTTGTTTGGAAGGAATTTCTTGCCCTAAGCTTAAGGTTTGACTTTGAATGTGTAACAAGAGGCACTTTGGAAAATGCTAGCTTCAGGTTATAATGAGTCAAAGATCAGAAATTGATAAAAAAGGAGCTGAATGCTTCTTTGGGGATAAACATGATTTTAATTTTTTCACATGGATTATGGAATTTAATTTTCTTAAAAGCATATAAAATTGGTCTATTGTTATCATCAATTTATAAATGAGGGAATAAACTATTAAAAATGTTGCCCAGGATCATGCAGTTAGCTAAGAGGCAGACCTCTTATATGAACATGAGCAGTTTTTAGGTGATAGCATGCTTCTTTAAAAAGTATAGTATATAATTTTCAACTTAGAAGACTGTCCATGAACTACATCTGTGAACTTTTTAGAAATGCACTGAGAATACTGCCTCTTTTTAGTTTGTGCCAATATTATGTGGGCGAAGTTTCTCGAAAATGGTTTCCTTTCTAATATGTAGAGAGGCTTCTAGAGAAGTCCTTACTGTCACACTACTTATTTTACTTTTTTATATTTGTCCTTCTGGAAGCACATTCTTACAATCTGATGATTTGACATCTATTATGAAATTGTAAGTGGACAGGGGCATAGTAACCCACTCCAGTATTTTTACCTGGAAAATTCTATGGACAGAGAAGCCTGGTGGGCTACAGTCCATGAGGTCTCAAAAAATTGGACACCACTCAGTGACTCACAATTGTGAAAAGAGAGCACTGAAGAAGCTTAGGATACTGATGCCATTAAGGTAGAATTCCTGTTTTGAGTTGCCAACCCATAGTATTCTTGTCGGAGAAGGCAATGGCACCCCACTCCAGTACTCTTGCCTGGAAATCCCATGGACGGAGGAGGATTTGTTAACTTCCAAGGAACAGTCATCACAGCATCTGTGAAAATGTTGTTTGGAAGGAATTTCTTGCCCTAAGCTTAAGGTTTGACTTTGAATGTGTAACAAGAGGCACTTTGGAAAATGCTAGCTTCAGGTTATAATGAGTCAAAGATCAGAAATTGATAAAAAAGGAGCTGAATGCTTCTTTGGGGATAAACATGATTTTAATTTTTTCACATGGATTATGGAATTTAATTTTCTTAAAAGCATATAAAATTGGTCTATTGTTATCATCAATTTATAAATGAGGGAATAAACTATTAAAAATGTTGCCCAGGATCATGCAGTTAGCTAAGAGGCAGACCTCTTATATGAACATGAGCAGTTTTTAGGTGATAGCATGCTTCTTTAAAAAGTATAGTATATAATTTTCAACTTAGAAGACTGTCCATGAACTACATCTGTGAACTTTTTAGAAATGCACTGAGAATACTGCCTCTTTTTAGTTTGTGCCAATATTATGTGGGCGAAGTTTCTCGAAAATGGTTTCCTTTCTAATATGTAGAGAGGCTTCTAGAGAAGTCCTTACTGTCACACTACTTATTTTACTTTTTTATATTTGTCCTTCTGGAAGCACATTCTTACAATCTGATGATTTGACATCTATTATGAAATTGTAAGTGGACAGGGGCATAGTAACCCACTCCAGTATTTTTACCTGGAAAATTCTATGGACAGAGAAGCCTGGTGGGCTACAGTCCATGAGGTCTCAAAAAATTGGACACCACTCAGTGACTCACAATTGTGAAAAGAGAGCACTGAAGAAGCTTAGGATACTGATGCCATTAAGGTAGAATTCCTGTTTTGAGTTGCCAACCCATAGTATTCTTGTCGGAGAAGGCAATGGCACCCCACTCCAGTACTCTTGCCTGGAAATCCCATGGACGGAGGAGGCTGATAGGCTGCAGTCCAGGGGGTCGCTAAGAGTCAGATACGACTGAATGACTTCACTTTCATTTTTCACTTTCATGCATTGGAGAAGGAAATGGCAACCCACTCCAGTATTCTTGCCTGGAGAATCCCAGGGACAGAGGAGCCTAGTGGGATGCAGTCTATGGGGTTGCACAGAGTCGGATACGACTGAAGCAACTTAGCAGCAGCAGCAGCAGTATTCTTGTAATATAAGAAAAATAAATTTCTGTTTCATTTACGGACCATTATCAATTTCACATTGCTTGTAGTCAAATTCATTTATCAGTGTTATAAGCGACATGGATTTGGCCTGCCACAAGTAGCTCATACTGTAGTTTAGAACATTGTTGTTGTTTAGTTGCTAAATTGTGTCTGACTTGCAACCCCATGGACTGTAGCCTGCCAAGCTCCTCTGTCCATGGAATTTTCCAGGCAAGAATACTGGAGCAGGTTGTTGTTTCCTTCTCCAGTGGATCATCCCAACCAGGGGATCAAACCCACGTCTTCTACATTGCAGGGGTATCCTTTCACTGAGCCACCAGGGAAGCCTAGTTTAGAAGATTAGGCAAACTAATGAGTAAGTTTGAATGTGTAAAATATTTAATTGATTAGTTGTGTGATATAGATTATATCTGTTCATATCACAATATCGTCATTAAGTGTTAGAAAGTGCTTCAGGGTAAAAACAGATCTTTAGCTATGTTTTATGTAGAGGGTACCTATTGGATGGGTTATGGAGAATAGATTTGGCTTTCTATGATTTGGGAACACAGTTGATAAAGGCAGGCATGTGGGAATGAGCATGTATTTTTACAGGTAAAGTTGATCCTAGCATTACAGTGAGAACTTAAGTGAAATAAAGTCTGTAGGCATTGGAAGGTGAGTTGGAACCACATAATGGATAGCTTTGACATCCAACCATAGGAATTTGACATCATAATCCTATTGGCTATTTTAGCACTGCCATAGATGAAATAATCTGATATAATGTTGATTTAAATTTTTGTATTAGAGTTCTTTCCCACAATAAAATTTTATTGAGTGAAACTTTACTACAAATACTATAATAACCATTCTCATTTGGACTAAGCATCATTAATTTTTTATTGATGTACAGTTGATTTACAAGGTGTTAATTTCTGCTATATAGCAAAGTGATTTAGTAATATGTATATAAAATATTCTTTTCCATTATATTTTATTGCAAGACGTTAAATATAGTTTCCTGTGCCATCCCATAATATTTTGTTATTTATCCATTCTATATAGAAGTGTTTGCATCTGCTAACTCAGCCTCCCAGTCCATCCTTTCCCACTCAATCTTCTCCTTGGCAATCATGAGTCTGCTCTTTATGTTTGTGAGTCTGTTTCTGTTTTGTAGGTAATTACATTTGTGTCATATTTTAGATTCCACAAATAAGTGATATATAGCATTTGTCGTGTTTTTGTTGTTATTGTTGTTGTTTGGCCATTCCACATATTCCCTGAGCAGGCACTGAACCCAGGTCACAGCACTGAAAGCTAGGGATACTAACCACTAGGCCACCAGAGTACTCCTTATCTTTCTCTTTTTGACTTACTTCAATTAGTATGGTAATCTCTAAGTCCACTCATGTTGCTGCAAATGGTGTTTTTTCATTCTTTTTACGGCTGCATAATATTCTGTTGTATATGTGTACCACATCTTTTTCTATTCATCTGTTGATAAGCATTTAGGTTATTTCCATGTATTGCCCATTGTAAATAGTGTTGCTATGAACATAGGGATGCATGCATCTTTCTGAATTAGAGTTTTATTTAATATATGCCCAGCAGTGGAATTGCTGGGTCATATGGCAACTCTATTTTTAATTTTCTAAGGAACCTTCACACTGTTTTCCATAGTGGCTGCACCAACTTACATTCCACCAACTGTGTAGGAATGTTATCTTTTCTTTCACCCCCCTCTCCATTATTTGTTATTTGTAGACTTTTAAATGATAGCCATCCTGACTAGTGTGAGATAACACCTCAGTGTAGTTTAGATTTGCATTTCTCTAATAATTAGAGATGTTGAGAATCTTTTCATGTGCCTCTTGGCCATCTTTATGCATTCTTTGGGGAAATGTCTATTTAGATCTTCTGAGCATTTTTCAATTAAGTTGCTTGTTTTTGGTTGTTGAGTTGTATGAGCTGGTTGTATATTTTGGAAATTAATCTCTTATTGACCTCATCATTTACAAATATTTTCTTCCAGCACATAGACTGTTTTATTCATTTTGTTATGTATTTATTTGCTGTACAGAAGTTTATAAGTTTCATTAGGATTCACTTGTTAATTTTGGACAAAGCATCATTATCAATTCAAGTAAAATTGCTAGTTGTTTACAATGGCAGCCACTTTTACAAAACTTACTAATATTATCTTTTTGTAACTTAGAACAATTTGCTAAATGCTTGTTCCATTCAGTGCTTCATCCTAGGAGATTAAAGAAGAGGAAATCAAGAAAAAATTTATTTAAGGTGTGAGATACACACAGGATACAATATGTAATTTATGAATGCTTGAATTCTTTAAAACAGATAGAGACATAAGAGAAAAAGTATCTATATAGGGGTCTTGACACATATTTAAAGAAATTGAGAGGGATTATATTTGCTGAGTTGAATGAATAGAAATTGAACCAGCATTGACTGATTCTATGAAAAATATTTTTAAGTGCATATTATGTCTCAGGAAATCTTAGTGCTAGTCAGTTACACTCAGCTACCAAGAAAAATATCTAAATATTTGCTTCAACTTTCCCAGGGTGGAAAAGACAAAAAAAATTAAATAAAATGCAGGCCTGGCTTTCAAAATTATGGGCATGACATTAGGGTCAGTTAGACCATAAATAAATATCCAGAAGTGATTGAAAAAATGTTGAGACCAAAATTAAAGGAGTAAAGTGTGATACAGAGTAATGCTGTAGAAGGGTACCATTTTTTAAAGAAATAAATTGCTTGAACAATGAAAGAAAGAGGGAAGTGAGCCATTTAGACATTTTGAGAAAAATATGATTGAGCAAAAGCAAAAAGCCAAATATGGTTAGAGTAACACAGGGAGAATTATAAAATGAGGTCAGGGAATTAGGCAGTGGTAGAACTTTTACAGTCATTTAGACAAAGATAAGGGCTTGAATGGAGGAAAGTGTAGATAAATTGTATAGTTTTGAATAAAAATAATGGCATAAGTTGATCTGTGTTTATGATGGCATGGTGGCAACTGTGTGTAGAATAAAGGATGTAGTGGAGCAGGATAGTTTTGGGGCCAATTTTGACTCACTAATACAAAGGAGAGATGATGATTGGTTCGGACTAGGATGGTAGGGTAGTGAAAAGTAATCAGATTTTAGACATCCTTCTCAGGAAAAATTGATAGAAATGTGGATGGATTCATGTGGATAGAGACAGAAAAGCTTATTTAAAAAATGCTGTTATTATATCTATTAAATAGCATAGGGAGATTTTGTGTAGACAATTTGAATATATGTCTGGCGTGTAAAGATGAAGTAAAGATTGGACATATCAAAATGAGGTATCCCTAGCATAGAACTGGTTTTAAAATCCACAAAACTATATGTGGTCAATTAGAGAGTGAAGATGGCAAAAAGAACAGAGCTAAGAACTGATTCTTGAGAATATCCAGCATTTTGAGGTTGGTCAAATTCAGAGTAAGCATAAAATATTAAAAAAAAAAAAAAGGTACCTGTGGTTGTCCAGTGGTTAGGACTATGTGCCTCCACTACAGGAGCCATGGGTTCAATATCCCAGTCATGGAATTAGGGGGAGCGTGCCATGCAGCAGCTGCTGAGTCGCTTCAGTCGTGTCTGACTCTGTGCAACCCCATAGACAGCAGCCCACCAGGCTTCCCCATCCCAGGCAAGAACACTGGAGTGGGTTGCCATTTCCTTCTCCATGCCATGCAGCATGTCCCCCCCTCCCCTCTGCAAAAAAAGAAGAGAGAAAAACAAGTCCTTGTGAAATACAAGAGCTAAGTACAATGTTTTATAAGTGCTATGAAAGGCTAAGAAGGAACTAATTATTAGCTGTATCTAATAATACAATTATTTCAAGAAAGATAAGCCTGGGAACTGATAGTTGCATGTGGTGAGGTAATGACAATGACCTTGATGCAGTGGTTCGTATTGTGTAGATGCCACCACTGCTGTGTTAGGCAATGCCCGTCCTCCCAGGTTCCCTTCACCGCACCTCCACCAGTGACAGCCTCATCGTGTGAAGATAGATACTGCGTCCTAAGTGTTATCACCACCCAACTCACCACCCATCTTGCTGCCTATGTTCTCATGTGCTCTTGAGTGATTCACTTCCAGAATCTTCTCTGAAGAGCGGCTTTCAAGAGCTACACAGGTACCAACTGGAATAGCCCAAGTTCTACTTCAGAAATTAAAGGCTAAGATAAAGGGTTTAGTTAGGGAGAGTGATGCTAGAGAACCAGAGTACGTCGTGAATGAGACTGAAGCAAAGCCAAAGCCAGTAGACGATACACCCATTACAAGGATGTGTTGTATACCTGTTCACTGTTTTGACAACAAGCCTCCCTCCTCTCCATACCAGAAGCAGGACCTCAGATCTATTTCTGAAGCAATGGGAGGAATACTGGTGGATAGCTTTCTTGTGAAGCATTAACCTCTCTCCCTTTGAGGTTTTGCTGCAGAGCATCTCCAGAGCATCCCACATTATGTTTTAGGTAAATGTGGTCAGGAGGAAAGGCCAAGATGATTTGAGTGGGTAGTCCTGAGGAACTGATGATTTAGATATGATATAAAGAACATTAAAGGGTTAACTTTCAGAAGTGCACTGGTAAACACATATTTGTGTGAATGAGTGTGTGTGATTCATGTGTAGAGAGTCAGAATACCATATAGATGGAATCAACATATGTGAAGACCATGAAATAGAAGGGAATATGTACTGTTGGAAGGCTTGAAGGAAAGCCAGATTGGTCAAGACACACAGAAAAAGAGAAAAAAAACAAAAGAGACTAGAAATGTGGAAAGAAGACAAATTCCACAGGCCATGTTGATGATGTGGATCTTTATCCTAAAAACAATGGAAATGCAATAGCAGATGTTATAAGTGAAGACTGTATAAATCTGTTTTCTTCTGAAAGATATTTTAGTAGCTGTAGCTCAAGTGTAGAAATATAGAAAAAGGGATTAGGGCCAAATGCAGTGAAACACATAAGATGTTTTTAGTAATCTTAGCTAGATATAATCATAGTTTGTACTGACATTTTGTATCTTAGAAATAAATGAAACTAAATGAATTCAAGAGATAAAAAAAAGAGAACTTTGCCATAGATGGGGTGTGTGGAGTGAAAAAGAGATATTAATTGTATCTTCTTTAAGATGTCAGTCCTGCTTACTGAGATGTGGAAACAGTGGAAGAAATTCAGTCCAAGTGTGGGATGTGTAACTCGTTAATTTAGCTTTCAGCATGTTGAGTTTGTTGAAACTGTAGCATTTAAATATAAATTACTTGAATGGAAATAGAGTCATGTCATTGCATGTGAGAAACTGGAGATGACCTCATGTTCGATAATTGCTTTAGAAATCATTTCTGAACTTTGTATTATTAATGAACTGCCAATGGCACTATTTTTAAAAAGATGGGACTTCCTTGGCAGTCCAGTGGTTAAGAATCCACTTGATATGCAGGGGACATGGGTTAGATCTCTGGTGTGGGAAGAGTCTAGGTTTCCCTGGTTGATCTGCAGTAAAGAATCCACCTGAAATGCAAGGTCCTCAGGAAACATAGGTTGTATCCCTGGGTCAGGAAGATCCCCTGGAGAAGGGTACAACAACCCACTCCAGTATTCTTGCCTGGAAAATCCCATGGACAGAGGAGTATGGTAGGCTCTAGTTTGTAGGGTTGCAAAGTTGGACACAACCAATAGCTCTGCAGATAAAGAATCCACCTGCAAAATAGGAGATGCAGGAAACATGGGTTAAATCCCTGTGTCAGGAGGATCCCCTGGAGAAGGAAATGGCAAACCTCTCCAATATTCTTGCCTGGAAAATCTCATGGACAGAGGAACCTGGAGGGCCACAGTCCAATGAGTCATGAAGAGTCAGACAAAACTGAGTGACTAAACACAACTGAATCGATTTAGTACACATACATGACTAGAAGATTCCACATGCTGCCCAGCAAAACTAAGGCAACAGGCCACAACTCCTGAGCCCAAACCACAACAAAGGACAGCCCCTGCTCACTGCAACTAGACAAAGCCCCCGCACAACAGCAAAGGCCTTGCACAGCCAAAAATACATACATTAATTAATTAACAAATGTAGCAGGCTAAAATACACCTTTACTAGCTGCTGTTGGCTGATGGTACGCTTCAAATTCCTCTCCTGCCCTTTATCAGGTAGCAAATGTTGATCCTTTACAGTTTGCAGCTCCGCCTTTCCTCAGAGAACTGAGTAGGTTGCACTTCAAGAGAGGCCTGACAGGGTCACACTCCTCCAAACACATGACAGAGACCATGGCAGGATCAAGGTGAGGCTACACTTTTTCTTTCAATAGACATTTTTGTTTAACTTTATGATCCATCCTGTCCTGCTTGCCTTACTTCTTTGCAGAAACTTTAGAACTACCCCCTTATCAGATTTTGATTCTAGGGAATCCAGTGTAAGATAATTTCAAGCACCTTTTTTCCCAAAAAAAAAAAAAAAAGGATTTAAGCAAATTGAAAGCCCCTGTAAATTCTTTTTTTTAATTTTTGTTTAAAGATTAGTTCCTCTCAACAGAACCCTGTGGATCAATTCTAGACAAAAACAAGTTGACCTTCCATTTGGGGGCAAATCCAGCTCTTCCTGACAAATGTCCCTGTTGCACCTCGTATAAAGCTTCTTAATCACTGAAAAACACCAAATTGATCAGCACACATCAGAGAAAGTAACTATGAAATAACCACCACTCTTTGTGTTCAAATGTTTTAGTTGAATTACTTTATTTGGGCACATGCCAATTATCAACCCTGCCATATTAGAAAGCTACAAAGTCTGTTCTCTGAAATAGCATTTAAGGGTTCTGGTGGCTCAGACTGTAAAGAATCTGTCTACAAAGCCTGAGGTGCAAGTTCTATCCCTAGGTCAGGAAGATCCCCTAGAGAAGGGAATGGCAATCCATGCCAGTATTCTTGCCTGGAGAATCTCATGGACGGAGGAGCCTGGCAGGCTGCAGACTGTGAAGCTGCAAGAAGTCATACATGACTGAGCAAATCTCTGTCAGTCTGTCACTTGTTTAAAACATGTTTTATGAAAAATGTTTTATGATTACTTAAACAAGTAGAATTTATAGATACAGTCAGATTTTTTTGTGGCAGAACCTCTTGTAGATGTTAGTATACTAATATAAATTATGAAAAGTTAGAAGATCAGATAGCACATTAAGACTGTTGAGATTGAGAAACAGCTTTAACACAGAGCACCTTAGTGAATAAATACCCCAAGAAATAACTTCAGGAAACCACCGTACAACTTACTAAATAGAACTCTCTGATATTCTATTTACTAACATCACCAGAAATTTATATAACCAGTCTAATTTCTCACTGCCCCCAGTGCCTTTAGGGTTTATAATCAAATGTCATTCTTTTTCAGTGTTTATCACTGTTGATAAAAGTTGGATTATTTAGAAAGCATTTTTATTTCTACTGGAAACTGTTAAAGGTGTTATCCATCACATTACTCATAACTTCTATATCAAGACTCACACAGCAATTACTTCTCAAAATTGAGAAAATGCGTATACCAGAAAAATGCATATATTTATAAAATGAGCTCCTTTTTGGCTTTGCTAGGAGAAAATTCAGCACTGAGTTCAATGTTAAATTGTAGTTAGAAGCTCATTTTAGTTGTCTTATAATAACCTTGGGGTATTTCATTATATTTGCCCTTTTAAAATGTTTACTTGCCCTGTTTAATACTGTATTTGATAAATTACTTTACAAACAAGCAAAAAAATAATCTTCATTAATTTTTAAGAAGGTGGTAGTAAAAGAGTATAAGATTAAATAAATATTTTTCTAATATATAAGCAGAACAATAGAATAGTACAATAGAGATCTAGCTAGTTTATTGGATTATGAAGAATATTATATGAACAAAACTTTTTATTTTTTAGTCTGAAAAATATGGAGAATATTTTTATTGAGACCCAACTGTTCTTTAGCTTCCTTACCTTTGCGGGGAAATAAATTTGAGATGAATTTTCATTAGACAAATGGTTATTATGATGCAAAATATGGTTTGCTATGACTGTGAGGACATGATTCATTGCGTTTTGCTATTTTGAATCCACAAGGGAATGTTGAACATCTCTGAATATAAACATGGAAAACTTCCATAACATCTGCTGCTAATTTCTGCCAGATGAAAAGTGATAATGATGATGAATATTTTTGTTGATGATGCTGATATATTGGTCTAACTAAATTAACGTGCAGACTATGGGCATCTAATTGAAAACACATGATTTGTAATATCACCTGGTTGGCTTTATGTTTACTTACATTTTAAATTGTCCCAATATGCTTAACTTTTATGATCTGTACTTTTCAAAGTTAATAAAATACTATGAATGGTAAATATGAGATGTG
>SJYC01094591.1:0-15542 GCA_006408675.1 Madoqua kirkii
ATATATTGGTCTAACTAAATTAACGTGCAGACTATGGGCATCTAATTGAAAACACATGATTTGTAATATCACCTGGTTGGCTTTATGTTTACTTACATTTTAAATTGTCCCAATATGCTTAACTTTTATGATCTGTACTTTTCAAAGTTAATAAAATACTATGAATGGTAAATATGTTACAATATGTCACACTAACAGTTGAATTCATTTATTCATTCACTATCATATATTGTAAAAACAAGTTTTGGCTGATAATGCACATGTAGGGCATGAAACCAAAGCTCTTGATGATGAGAAAAAGGTTAAAATTCATCAACCAACATTTTAAAATGCTGTGCTATAATTCACTATTTTATTATGAACAAATAAACATATCTTGACAATCTTGTGCTTAGTTGTTCAGTAGCATCTGACTCTTTGTGTCTCCATTGACTATAGCCTACCAGGATCCTCTGTCCATGGAATTTTCTAGGCAAGAATACTGGAGTGAGTTGCCATTTCCTCCTCCGGGGAATATTCCCGACTCAAGGATCAAAACCACGTCTCTTTTGTCTCCTGCATTGGCAGGTAGATTCTTTACCACTAGTGCCCCTGGGAAGCCCCTTGACAATCTTAAGGGTCTAAAACTAAAACCCTACATAAAGGAAATTGAAATTATATAAATACGTAACTTTTGTTTATAGAATCTCTATGATACAATAAACCCAGCATTTTAGTGTGTCCAGGCTGATAATTGAACCTTTAATCTTTGGGATTTACTGTGACAATCACTGTAACATTTCATGCTTTATGTTTTTAGCAGCAAATTACAGAAAAGTATTACTGTCTCCTATAACATTTGTTTGAGAAAACTATAAAAAAAATTATAATTCTTTAACTAGAATAAATTGTGTAATGGTGTGTTTGACTAATAAAGGTTTTTGTAAATCCTCAGGACTGGAATATTAATTCATTTTAAGAGTTCATTACATGTTTGCCTGGTAAAAGTCTTTAATTCAAAGTTCTTGTGATTTATTATTTAGCCAATGTGTGATTCTTATTAAATCTCAATTAACTGCATATGTTACTTTATTTTACACTTTAGTTAACAAATTGAGGGGACTTCCCTCGTGGCTCAGACAGTAAAGCATCTGCCTACAATGTGGGAGCCCTGGGATCAAACCCTGGAATGGGAAGATCTCCTGGAGAAGGAAATGGCAACCCACTCCAGTATTCTTGCCTGGAAAATCCCATGGATGGAGGAGCCTGGTAAGTTATCGTCCATGGGGTCGCAGAGAGTTGGATACTACTGAGCGACTTCACTTTCACTTTCAACAAGTTGAGACATACACTATTATCTAACAAATGTTTTACAGTTAATTTTTCAAAATTAAGGAAAACAAATATTCCTGGTAGAGTGACAGATGGGGAAAATGGTAAATTTTGAAAGGCTATGATTCTGGTTTTTAGCAAACTTTTCTCAAAGACTCCATTAAACTTCAGAATGAATTTCCTCAGCTAATTATTGAAGTGAGAGCAGTAATAAATTCTATTATTCCTGATTTATTTTAAACATGAAAACTCATGGTTCTTTTTACTATTCACCAATAGAAAAGTAATATAAAGAGTAAAGAAGTCAAAACTATGTACACTGTAAAAGAGACCTTCTGCCAGAGATCCTTTAAATCATACTTATTTAGTCTGAGATCTGCTGCTCTGAAAGCTACTTCTGAGTAATCTCTCATTATTTTCCAGCTTGCACCCTTCACGTTGGTTGAGAGAATCTTTGGAACTTCCAAGTGTGAATTGCTGAATCACACCTTGATGATTTTTCTGATGGCACATTTCAGTTCATCAGGACTCATTTTCTTCAATGGTGTGTTTTCAGCATGTTCTTCTGACATACTCTGGCATTCAGGAATATCTCAAATCAATTTATGTTAATTAGCTTCACCAATTCTTCACTATTTCCTTCTGATTACCCTCTTTTAGTCACTTTAGTACCTATGTGTTCAGTTTATCATCTGTTATTTTACATTTACTTATAGATTACTAAAATAGTCTATCATCTCTTGATTTTACATGCTCTAGGTGTCCAATTAAAGCTTCTCAAAAGATCACCTCATATTAGTATTTTCTTTCAGCTCAATCAAATTAAGTTAAATCATAGATCAAGAGTTTATTTGCTCTGAAGCCTTATTTAATTATTTAAATACTATGAGACTAAGAATTCTCCTCTGTAATAGAGATTCTGGTTATTATTTATTTATTTATTTATTTGCCCATACATTTGCAAGTAACTTTTACACTAAAACCTTCTCCCCAAACTCTTAACTTCATTATGCTATCTATTTTGTCCTGAGATCCTAATCACCCTTTCCTGTGTAATTTAGAGTACCAATACTCAGAAAGTGGCTATGGGTCTGCTTTCAGACTATTCGCTACTGTCTATAAAGATCTAAGTAACAAAAGAGAGAGTATTCAAAAATTTTGACATTGTCATGACCTCAAACATGTCATTATTCTTCTAGTTATTGCTTTTCATTGTATCCATAATTGAAACACCGTGAAAAATAAACTAAAATTGGTTCTCCTAAAGGTAATTGGGAAAGCATGAATGTAGTGTGTCTGCAACTATTGAAGTGAACAGGTTATTCTTTAGTATCTTGTGTTTCCATGGGTTTACCCACCCAACTGGGACAAACATGTAGAGCACCAATGCAGTGAAATCATCAGAAGAAGTAGCTGGTGCTACCTGATAAGCATGGGATGAGTGCATTTAATGAAAACAAGCTTTTAGGATAATTGATAGACATAGAAGTCCAGGCTGTGGTCATTCATGCATCACTTTTAAAGAAATATTAATAAGGCAGACAGAAAGTATAAAGCCCTAAGAAGAAATTCAAGCTCACTAAAATAAGTATTCATTGTATAACTTTAGCTTTGAAGACTTTTCTTGTTCCTTTTAGTCAACATGGTGAGAGTTAAAGAAGTATATTATTGATGCTTTAAGTTTGCTCTGATAACTAGCGATGGTGAACACCTTATAACCCATTGGTCATTTAGGTATCTTCTTTTGTTAAGTGACTCTCCAAGACTTAGTCCATTTTTAGAATATAGTCTTGTTGATTTGTAACATCTCTTGAAGTATTCCAGGCCTACTTTCCTGGTGTGCTATCAGTATTGCAAAGAACTTCTCCCAAATTTTGGCTTGCACTGTAATTCTGTAATCATATATTTTGATGAAAATGTTTTTTATTCAGGTTAAGATCTCCTTGTCAAATTTTCCTTTATAGTAGCTATATTTGAGTCCAACTTAAATGATCATTGTCTACCCTATTATCATTAATAGATTTTCCTACATTTTCACTGGGGATCTTTATTATTTAATATTTTACACATTGTCCACAATCCCTCTTGCATCAGTTCTGTATGAGATTTGATGCATGTAATTAGTTTAATTTGAAGAGTATTGGTATTTATTCTATCATTAACCTGTTCATATTACAAGTTTTTTGCTTAAACCATTGTTTCTATTTGTCTGGCCTGGTATCTCTCTTTATTGTTTCTATATAGTATAAAGTGAAAGTGAAATTAGCTCAGTTATGTTCGACTCTTTGTGACCCCATGGACTATACAGTCCATGGAATTCTCTAGGTCAGAATACGGGAGTCGATAGCTTTTCCCTTCTCCAGGGGATCTTCCCAACTCGGATTGAACCCAGGTCTCCTGCACTGCAGGAAGATTCTTTACCAGCTGAATCTCAAGAGAAGCTCATACAGTATAAGATAGTCTATTATTTTATAACAGTTAATGGTGTGCATACTGTTTTAAAGTGATAATTGTAATTTACATGTCAGCTCAATCCATAGTAAAATAAAAACAGCAGTAAGATGTGTTACATGATTTGCCTCAGTTTCTAGATGATTGTCTTCCAAGGTGGTTGTTATCTACTTAGTAGTTATTGAGACACTTTCGATTCTACAGGTCCAATTTCCACACTAATTGCTTAACCCCTGGGTTAATGACATTTTTACTTATTGCTTAGCACAAATCCAGGAGAGGGTGAGGTTAACCAGTTTGTTTTTCCAGATGGGCCCTCTGCCGCCTCTTGTATGAATTAGACTAGACTTCTGGCTTGCTTAAGTGTTAAGAAGTTTATTCTGAATGCAGTTAATTCTTAATGTATTTTATCCTTAATGCATTTGTGCCATTATATGCTACATTTTTAAAATACCTAATCCCATTTCGTGTCACTTTATTTGGTAATGGCACTTTAATATATCTCTGTGATGTTTTAAGTGCATTTATTCGCTTTTACATTTATTTTGTCATTTCATGGAATTTTAGGTGGAAGTTACTGTGACCTAGTTTCTTGGTCCTCACTTAACCCAATCCTTTGCGATTGTTCATTCTTACATTTTTCTGTTCTTTATTTGAATACACATACATGTATATACACAATACACATATGTACTTACTTGAATATACCGGGCTGACGCACTAAGCGCGGCTGAGAGGAGGTACCCCACGTCCGAGGTCAGTGGCAGCAGGGAGGCACCCCGCGTCCGAGGTCAGGGCGGCGGATGGGTGGAGCTACCCCGCGTCCAAGGCCAGGGGCGGCCTGGGGAAGACACCCGGCATCCAAGGTCGGGGCGGCCAGAAGAAGCCACCTCGCGCTCGAGACCAGGGGCAGTAACCTTGAGGAGCCACCCCAAGCTTGAGCCTGAGAACAGGGGTGGCGCTGAAAGAAGCCACCCACGCCCGAGGCCAGGGCTGGCAGCCAGGAGGATTAACCCTAGGAGCGGTGGCTGCACAGGACCAGGAGGGCCTAGAGGAGCTATCCCACAATGAAGGTCAGGAAGGCAGTGGTAAGGAGATAACATCTCCTTCAAGGTAAGAAACAGCAGCTGTGCTTTGCTGGAGCAGCTGTCAAAAGATACCCCACACTCAAGTAAGAGAAACCTAACTAAGATGGTAGGTGTTGCAAGAGGGCATCAGAGGTCAGACACACTGAAACCATACTCACAAAAACTAGTCAGTCTAATCACACTAGGACCACAGCCTTGTCTAACTCAATGAAACCAAGCCGTGCCTGCGGGGGAACCCAAGACAGGCAGGTCATGGTGGTGAGGTCTGACAGAATGTGGTCCACTGGGGAAGGGAATGGCAAGCCACTTCAGTGTTCTTCCTTGAGAACCCCATGAACAGCATGAAAAGGCAAAATGATAGGATAATGAAAGAGGAACTCCCCAGGTTAGTAGGTGCCCAATATGCTACTGTAGATCGGTGGAGAAATAACTCCAGAAAGAGCAAAAGGATGGAGCCAAAGCAAAAACGATACCCAGTTGTGCATGTGACTGGTGATAGAAACAAGATCTGATGCTGTAAAGAGCAATATTGCATAGGAACCTGGAATGTCAGGTCCATGTCCATAATCAGATAAAAATGCTAGAGAATTTGGCCTAGAAATTACAAAAATTGATGAAAGAATAATAATTTTTAAAAATTATTTTAAAATTAATCATAGAAAAAAAAGGGAGGAAGATATGCAGAACGAGGTTGGGAGCAATATTTGGTCTAAAATTTTTTTCATGTGCTCCACTAAAGAATTATTTTTGCAATACTCCTTTTCCTCTTAAGGTAGAGACCTAAAATTGTGATTCCCATGGGTATAAGAATTCTTTCATGAACCGCACATATGTGAGATAGAATGAAATCAAAGCATAAGACTAAGACAGACAAGATCATAGGACCTCACGAAGCATTCAGACCTAAACTGTACAATTTGATAACAATGAAGAGAAAATCAGAACTATGAAGGATGTGAAATCAGAAAATTATTCATTTTAAAAAAACATGAATAAAGATAGTTTATGATTTTGATTATAAATGCACTATAATTAATTATTCACTCTTACTAATTACTAATTATTAATTGAGCTTTTCAGGTTTTAAGTGCATTTCTCAAATATGAGATCCTGCACTTGAGAAATATGTAGAAATCAAAACCTAAAATCAAGCAAAATGAATATATTATATTTCAATTATTATCTCAATGATTTTGATGCTCTTTGGCATTGTGAATTGTCATGGCGAGAATCTAATTGTTATGAGGTACCCATGAGCCTACAGGGTGACATATATTGATGCTATGTTGTGATGGTAAGTCCGTTTCTCAAAATTTCAGGCAATTTAAGAAAGTTGGAAGCATCCAGAATAGTAAATGTCAAAGACAGGATGACCTATTTTTCTAGATTCTTAAAAGTCATGCTTAATGATCTATTTATCACATATAAGGAAGTTTCATAACAACAAAATATATTCCTTATCCAGGAAACCTGAAGACTACACTCACATGAGTTCCCTTATTGGTGAAGATGACTGGTTTTAGTCACAAGTATCACTGTTGACTTCAGGAATACAGTCATTCCTGCTAGCATGAGTGACTGTGAAAGATCTAAGACATTAGAAGCACAACATGTGCACTGAGAGTCAAATGTAAGTTAGTGACTAAATGACAACAATCTGTAACAGAGATAAAGAGAATGTTCTACGGATGCCAAAGGTTTAGAAGAAGAAGACGAAAGTAATGGCATTTATTCTGTCTTTAGAAGAAAGGGACAGAAAGGAGAATAACAATACAGATGTTCAGGAAAACTTGATAAATTAGTTACGGTACAGGGGCAGTTGCATTAAGTGGTGTAAATAAATATAATTCTGTGTAGATGAACCAAATCTATGTATCTCAGAAGCTTTTTACAAATTTTTGTTGGCTTAGGATAATCTTGGACTTTCCTGGTGTCTCAGATGATAAAGAATCCACCTGCAATGCTGGAGACCTGGGTTCCTGAGTTGGGAAAATCCCCTGGAGAAGGGAACAGTTACCTGCTCCAGTATTCTGGCCTGGAGAATTCCATGGACAGAGGAGCCTGGTGGGTTGCAGTCTATGGGGTTGCAAAGAGTCAGACACAACTGAGAGACTTTCACTACTAAGATAATCTTGTAAGTGAGAATCACTTATAAGAATCACTTATAATTCTGAACATAATGTTTCATAGCAAGTACTTTTATTTTTGAGTCATAATAAGTAGCAACTAATATGGGAATTACTTATCCATAAAGAAAATAGCATTTTTCTTCTAAACCCAACCTCAGGGAAAATATATTATACCTGAGTACTATAAATGTTCATTATTTTTTCCAAAAAATGTCACATTGAAGAAATTATGGCCATTATATAATCATTATCATTATTTGGGATAATTTGCATTGGCTAGAAAAGTAGGCAACTTGAAATCATATATTCAGGTTATGGCAAATGCAGTTTTAATAAACACTAATTAAATCATAACACAAATTGCAGCAGTCTCACTGGTTTACCATATAGTGTTTAATCTTTCTGTATCTACATTTACCTGTGTTTAATCTTTTTGTATCTATATTTATCCACTTTTTTGTATCTATAGCTACTATGGGCAGGCAGTATGGCAGTGAACACCCTAGGGACTCTCTGCTTTAATGTAAACCTGAGTTTTAGTTCCGGTTCTGTCACATGCTACTTTTTAACTTCAGGTAATTTGTTGAGCTTCTTGATATGTCTCTTTCTGTTTTGTTTCACTCATCTATTATATCAGGACAATATCTATGATTTGATTTGAATACTAAAAGGTTTTAATAGGAATAATGCAGGAAATATAAATATCTGTTCTCTTTCCACTTTACATTCTTTTCCTCTATTAATTTGAACCTAAATTATCATGATTATAGCAAGAGCTTGCAACACTGTCCATGTAAAGGTGTTTTTAAAAGGTATTTTTGGATAGAAAATGTTTCAATTAACTGTTTAAGTAACTCTCTACATTTTATAACACCAATTTAAAAACTTACATTTATAACATATATCTTATGTCTTTTCCCCCCTATATCCTAAACTATCATGTACAGCCAGAGGTGGATGAGTAAAAATACCTAAATTTTTAAAGTGCACATTCAAATGTATCAAACCAAATTACTTTATGTATTTTCTAGTGTCTAGGAGAGACTCCATGAAACAAGGTAGTTACAATTTGGTATTAACACTTTCCTGGTGGCTCAGTGCTAAGGAATCTGCCCGCAATGCGGGACACCTAGGTTTAATACCTGGGCCTGGAACATCCTCTGGAGAAGAGAATGGCTACCCACTCCAGTATTCTTGCCTGGAGAATTCCATGGACAGAGGATCCTAACAGGCTACAGTCCATGGGGTCGCAGAGTCTGACTTGACTGAGCAACTAACATTTTAACACTAATGAAGTGAAATTTATGAGCCAAGTCAATTCACACTAAGAAAATATCATGTCTTCTAATGTGAAGCACACTAGCGTCTGACCCACTGTCTCTTACATATGTGTTTACTGGGTCCAAAAAGAGTCAGAAAAGAGGTTGGGCATGTGTCAAGAGATGTCTATACCCTGTATTTCATTCACAAATTAATGAAGACATATTTCAGAGTAAACAGTGAGTGATACTGGGTGTCTTAATCTAGCCAGTGATAATGAATTATTTTGGTACCCAGGTTTATGATATCCTTCTTTCTGCACAATTCCATAATAGGAAAATGGACTAAAAGGGATTTTAATGGTTTCTGACTTTGTTTTGTGATAGCTTGAACATCTATAGCCTGTCATTCCCTCGGGGAAGAAGTGTGTTCTGCACTAATCACTCACTGCTGCAGACACAGAAGCCAACTATATTTCCCACTCCATTTAGGCAGCTCTATAATAATAAATGTTCTAGGTTGGTATTCCCTTCTCTGTCTCTGAAAGCTTCTGTTTAAGCAGCAAATATTCTAACAAGTTTAACTGATTTGAGAGAGTAAACAACATGAAACATTATCTTGGAACAATTCTGAATCCTGAGTGTGTTTATATCACAGTTCAAGTATGTTCTAATTTTCAACATTTATGGATGGGAATTAAGCTGCATGCATACTTGTAACTTTGTGCAGTATGACTGGCAGGCATGACTGTATACCTCACATTATGTGCTTTGAATGTGCAATTTCAATTTCCTTTTTTTTTTAACAATTCAATGTAATCAATCAATGTTAGAAATGAAATTAAAGAAGATGATAAAAGTGCAATAGAACAAATAAAAATCGGTTTTGTCTTGACAAGAACCTCATCAGCAAATAAATAAACCTCCTTCCATGGAGAAAACCACTGGAATGCACCCACTGGTAGGTGATAAATCAGCCCTTTAAAACCCCATGATCATTACTTGCCCCAAGGATCTATTATCTGTATTAATTTAAATATGTATCTTCAGAGAATTCAAGACATTTTTTGGAAACGTTTAAGATGGAAAGCTACTGCACAATATATGATGTCACATTTCTTATGACTAGTCAGAGTTGAATACAAACATACGAATAATATGAAACAGCTCATTCAAGACTGAATGAAGCTAAATTAAAAACTATATACTGTCACAATTTCCCTGATTTATTTACCTATGGTATTGGCACATATTGTTTTGGTTAATATTTTAAAAATACAAATACCTCTTTGCATACGGAAAAGTGCATGTGAAATGAAATATGGAATTGTATACAGCTTGATAAACAAACAGCTACATGCTCAAACAGTACGTAAAGTTTACAAATCAAATCCCTAGTGTTAATTACCACAAAAGCTTGGTATCTAAGCACAATCTTAAAGGAAATAAGAATACTTATTTCCTTATTCATCTGCCTCTACAGCAATGGTAAGAAGAAAGAATGCCAAAATCCTTTTGACATCTTAAGAATGACATTCAATAATAAAAGGCTAAATGTTTTTTATTAATCACGATCTTAATTTAAACTTCAGATTTATAAAGGTGAATGTTTATACCTCTATACCTAATGCATACATGTTTCTTGTTTAAAAGTACTTTACCACTCAAAATGGTATTTATTAGTTCTGAACTCACAAATCTATCATATGCCTCTATATTCAAGAGCAATTCAGTCCCAGATTTTTCACATGGTTATGAAAATGAGAAACTGCTAAATTAACCTGGGTTCCCATACTGCAAGCTTCTTTCTATCAAGTTATAAACTAAATCTCCACTTCAAAAGTGTATATAAAGTCACACACAACCTCCAGGTCTAGAAGCCTTTTTTAAGTGTCCTGGTTTAGTTTTGTTTACAGGCAGCAGGAAGTCTAGTTAGTAGAGGGTGGGATTTCTAGTGCTTCCTTTCCTATAATATGAGACATTTTCAGTGGCTGAGTGAAAAGCTTGTTAGGACTTCTGTTTTTTGCTTTTGCATGTTGGTGAGTGGAGGGAAATAGAGAGCTTGGAGGACTCACTGTAAGTGCCTTCCACTCTTAGCTTTATTCAGATGGAATAATCATAATAGTAACCGTCTTATCACCACTATCTGTTGGGAAAAATGAAATTTCTGCCTGTTTGCCAGTCTGTCAACCAAGATTTCAGTTGATTCCACTTTGGTGTCTTAGTAAGACAGCTATTCTGGACTAAGTTTGGTTAAAAGAAGTTTCTATTTATTACTTTCTGGATTTTCAAATCAAAAGATATAGCTCATTGCTAGGAATTATTTACATTTTTAATTTGATTTACCTATTAGTAAATTCTGATTATTTGAGGGTTCTATTCACTAGCACCAGGTACTGATGGCCCCCCTCAAAGAAATCATGTGCATGCATGGATCAAATTGGACATGGCTCAGAAATAATTATTTAAAAAATAGAGTTTTTACTTTTTTTCAAATTTATTTCATATATGCAATTGCTTTTGTTTTACAGCAGTTAATTACATTTTCAAATTAAGAGCACCCTCATTTTCACTCATGTTCTTATCTCCTAACATCCACATTATAAGGTACTAAGCACATACAATGCATTTTTTTCTCCATGGATTTAAAAATATATATACAGTGATAATATTCTTTTTAAACTTGTCTTTTTTCTTCAGATATCTTGTCTGCTCATTCTTAAGTGTATGAAAGTTGGTGTGTATGAGGATGTTTAGGAAAAAAATTAATTTCCTTCAATTCCATTTCATACTTTAATATTAAATAAAAAATGAAATGTGGAGAGGGTATTCTTATAAAATTAAACATACTCTTTCTAACTACTTAAACCAGCATTTTGGAATTCAGATCTCTGTAACCAAGACTAGAAGTCACTGGAAGACTTTAAAATCATTTAACCACCACAACCAGACTCATGTATGGACATAAACGCAATGCATGAATTCTTTATATGCTTAATCTCAAAATTTAACTACCCAAATAAGTTTTTAAACACAAACATTTAAAATTTGTCATTAAGGAAAATCTCATCTCCATCCTTAACTATGACTTACATTTCAACTAAAAATCTTCCAACATGTTGGAAAAAAAAAAACTCCTAAGAAAGTTATAAACACTGAAATCTGAGATGTGATTCTTGTTAAATATTCGTTTCTCTTTCTGAGGGATTAACCTCTGCTCCTTCCCACTTTTCAGTTTTGCCACTTTCGATATTAACACTGGGACTTTGAGATGTCTTCAAGGGTTCAGTTTCTTGAGATTCCTTGGTATATTTATCTTTGTTTTCCCTTGCAAGCAATCTGTAGTTGATAGCATTACCGATGAGCAGCCACACGCTGGCTAGGACCACAACAGCTCCACAGGCCAAATACATGTATTTATATTGTCCAGTTTCATCCACCAATTTACCTAAGAGACAAAGAGTGTTTTATAAGACAGTATAATAAATCAGCCATAAAATGATAACAGTTTCAAATACATTCATTCCAAACTGTGTACCTATTTCTTATTTAATACTAAATGAGTTAAATAAAGAAAAAAATATTCGAGATTATGACTTCCACATATACATAGTAAAGGCATGTTAGAGGCACATACTATATTATACTACCAGTATAAGAAATGCATTGAAAGTTGTTGCCTTCAATAAAAGTGTGCTACCAAGACAAATTAGGTATATATGTATTTGTCTATATTTTCATACATACATGACATACATTTTAAACCTCCATATTTAGAAACATATACACATATTTACATATGTAAACATATATATGGATATATTTATAGTATATATATTAAAATTGCTTCATCCTTTCCATATTTCCTATCTTTTCTATAAATAGTATACATTACATTCTTTAGGGACAGTCAAAGGCTTTGATGAGATTCCTAATGGGTCATAATATTTACTAAATGACTTCTATATGTCTAGCACTAGGCTAAACACTTTATTTGTAATTTTGCATTTAATCCTTAAAAAAATCACTATGACATATTTCGACCATGATTACATAGCAAATGTGGCAGAAACTAGGACCTTACCAAAATCTGTTTGCATCTTATATTCTTAACTACTCCATAAAATGGCTTCAGTAAACCTCTTGGTTAAGTGTCGTGTCACTTTTTGAACTAATCATAGTTTTTCACTTTATCCAAATCTAAATTATTAAGGCCAAACTAGTCAGGGAGAAAGTTTTTGCTCCATTTGATTATTGAGAACATTGAAAAACTAGCCTGGTACCATATAATTGGAAGGTTTATTGACTTTTAAACAAGCTACAGCTTATATTGTTTATATTTAGTTTTGCCTCATGCTTATGCGAGCATCTAATTCTTAACAATAGTTATTACTGGCAAAATTTTGTAGGCACAAACCCAAATTATTTTTCATATGCATATTCAGCTGATTCTGAAACAGACCTATTTGCTTAGTCACAGTTTTCAACATTCTGACTAGAATTTAGTTCAGTTCAGTCGCTCAGTAGTGTCCAACTCTTTTTGACTCCATGGACCACAGCATGTGAGCCTTCCCTGTCCATCACCCACTCCCAGAGCTTGCTCAAACTTATGTCCATCCAGTCAGTGAGGCCATCCAACCATCTCATCCTCTGTCATCCCCTTCTCCTCCTGCCTTTCAATCTTTCCCAGCATCAGTATCTTTTCCAAAGAGTCAGTTCTTCTCATCACGTGACCAGAGTATTGGAGCTTTAGCTTCAGCATCAGTCCTTCCAAAAAATATTCAACACTGATTTTCTTTTCTTTTTTTAAATTTTTTTATTTTTTTACTTTTTTTATTTTTTTGATTTTCTTTATGATGGATTGGCTGGATCTCTTTGCAGTCCAAGGAACTCTCAAGAGTCTTCTCCAACACCACAGTTCAAAAGCATCAATTCTTCGGTGCTCAGATTTCTTTATGGTCCAACTCTCACATCCATATATGACTACTGGAAAAACCGGAGCTTTGACCATATAGACTTTTGTTGACAAAGTAATGTCTCTGCTATTTAATATACTGTCTATGTCGGTCATAGCTTTTCTTCCAAGGAGCAAGCATCTTTGAATTTAAAGCTTGTATTCACCATCTGCAGTAATTTTGGAGCACCGCCCCTCCACCAAAAGTCTGTCACTGTTTCCGTTGTTTCACTATTTGCCATGAAGTGATGGAACTGGATGCCATGATTTTCATTTTTTGAATGTTGATTTTAAGCCTGCCTTTTCACTCTTCTCTTTCATCAAGAGGGTATTCAGTTCCTCTTCACTTTCTGCCATAAGGGTGGTGTCATCTGCATATCTAAGGTTATTGATATTTCTCCCAGCCATCTTGATTCCAGCTTTTGCTTCTTCCAGCCCAGTGTTTCTCATGATGTACTCTGCATATAAGTTAAATGAGCAGGGTAACAATATACAGCCTTGACGTACTGCTTTTCTTATTTGGAACCAGCCTGTTGTTCCATGTCCAGTTCTAACTGTTGCTTCCTGACCTGCATATAGGTTTCTCAAGAGGCAAGTCAAGTGGTCTGGTATTCCCATCTCTTTCAGAATTTCCCACAGTTTATTGTGATCCACACAGTCAAAGGCTTTGGCAGAGTCAATAAAGCAGAAGTAGATGTTTTTCTGGAACTCTCTTGCTTTTTCGATGATCCAGCGGATGTTGGCAATTTTATCTCTGGTTCCTCTGCCTTTTCTAAAGCCAGCTTGAACATTTGAAAGTTCACAGTTCATGTACTGCTGAAGCCTGGCTTGGAGAATTTGGAGTATTACTTTACTAGCGTGTGAGATGAGTGCAATTGTGCGATAGTCAGAACATCTTTGGCATTGCCTTTCTTTGGGATTGGAGTGAAAACTGACCTTTTCCAGTCCTGTGGCCACTGCTAAGTTTTCCAAATTTGCTGGCATATTGAGTGCAGCACTTTCACAGCATCATCTTTCAGGATTTGAAATAGGTCAACTGGCATTCCATCACCTCTATTAGCTTTGTTTGTAGTGTAGCTTCCTAAAGCCCATTTAACTTCACATTCTAGGATGTCTGGCTCTAGGTGAGTGATCATACCATTGTGATTATCTGGGTTATGAAGATCTTTTTTTGCATAGTTCTTCTGTGTATGCTTGCCACCTCTTCTTAACAACTTCTGCTTCTGTTAGGTTCATTCCATTTCTGGCCTTTAGTGAGCCCATCTTTGCATGAAATGTTCCCTTGGTATCTCTAATTTTCTTAAAGAGATCTTGTCTTTCCCATTCTGTTTTCCTCTGTTTCATTGCATTGATCGCTGAAGAAAGCTTTCTTATCTCTCCTTGCTATTCTTTGAGACTCTACATTCAGATGCTTGTATCTTTCCTTTTCTCCTTTGCTTTTCGCTTCGCTTCTTTTCACAGCTATTTGTAAGGCCTCCCCAGAGAGCCATTTTGCTTTTTTGCATTTCTTTTCCATGGGGATGGTCTTGATCCCTGTCTCCTGTACACTGTCACAAACCTCCGTCCATAGTTCATCAGGCACTCTGTGTATCAGATCTAGTCCCTTAAATCTATTTTTCACTTCCATTGTAATCATAAGGGATTTGATTTAGGTCATACCTGAATGGTCTAGTGGTTTTCCCTACTTTCTTCAATTTAAGTCTGAATTTGGTAATAAGGAGTTCATGATCTGAGCCACAATCAGCTCCCAGTCTTGGTTTTGGTGACTGCATAGAGCTTCTCTATCTTTGGCTGCAAGAATATAATCAATCTGATTGTGGTGTTGACCATCTTGTGATGTTCATTTGTAGAGTCTTCTCTTGTGTTGTTTGAAGAGGGTGTCTGTTATGACCAATGCTTTCTCTTGTCAAAACTCTATTAGCTTTTGCCCTGCTTCATTCCATACTACATGTAGGAAGAGTTTAAACACTGACCTTATATACATGAAAGAAATTCGTGCATGGCTGGCAGTTATTGTGACAACTAGGGGCAGGAGAAGAGGTCTAAGTAAACACCTACATTTAGCATTATTTAAAGCAATGCTATATGGTGATTACTAGAAAAGATAGGCCAACAAAAAGTATTTAATATTTATTACATATAAGTCTAAGACTAAACGAAGTCTTCACTTCAAAAATTAATGTACACATGTATCTTTACTCAGTCTCTTTACTTGATAATTTAGCACAGATACTTTTATAGTCATCTCTTACAGTATTTTAGATCTTTAAATCTAAAGATAAAGGTTACAAATATAGCATATAAGTATTTAATAAAGAAAATGACTTTGATTGAACTTTTCTTCATTCTT
>SJYC01094592.1:0-24940 GCA_006408675.1 Madoqua kirkii
ATGCTAATTATCAGTCTAATTTAAATTCTCAAGTTCATAATACTAGGCTATAAATGAAAGTTTTGTCTAAAATAGACTAGGAAATTGAAAATATATAATAAGGCTAAAATTAACACATCTACAGTCTTTTAGGGTATTAGTATCTATTATTGCAAACCACATTTACACTACAAAGAAAGTCTCAGCTAATGGATATTAATTTTATGCTATTTTCTTTCTTTGATGATAAATATTCTTACCAGCAAGAGGAGGACCGAGGAGGACAGGACAACACTCCACAACTGTGACAAGTCCCACAGCACTAGAAAATCTTTGAGCACCAACAAGGTCCATGAGAGTTTCAAAGAGGACACTGCTAACACTCCCAAATCCAAGGCCAAAAAATACAGCATACACCACCAGGCTTGTATAGTCCTCAGCCAATGCGCATAAGAGATGGCAGATTCCAGTGAACATCACTGCAAAACTGAAGAAGTACTGGATTCGGGGTCGGATTAATCTGGAGTTGGCAATAAGTCCTACAGTAGGTCTGGCAAACATATCAACAAAGCCATAACAGAAAGCAAGAAAGCTGCAGAATACTCATCAATTCCTTTGTCTTTAGCATATGGAGCCAAGAATATAACAGGGGCAAAGAACCCCAGAAACATAATGACATTTCCAGATAAGTATATCAGAAATCCCCTATGCTTAAAAAGGGAGAAATCTAAATATTTATTAGTTTCTTCCCATATTGATAACTTTTTTTGTCTTTTCTTCACACTGGAATCAGTTTCTCTTACATCAACCTTATTTTTAGACTCAGTACTTGCTTTGGGTTCAACAGGTCTCATAAGGGACCCAGCCACACAGCAGTTCAATAGTAAACCTCCCAAAATCATGAAACTTCCCTTCCAGCCATAAGTATTAAGGAGATACTGATTGAAAGGAGCCAATGTACTTAAGAAAACAGGACTTCCTGCCATTGCAAGGCCATTCGCTACAGGTCGTTTCTTATAGAAGTATTTGCCAATGATTGTTAAGGCAGGTTGCAGGTTGAAGGCTAGACCTAAACCTAAAAAGAACAAAACAAAAGGAAGAAGAAAACACATCATGCCATTCACAAAAGAAATCACTTGACAAAATGTACATTCAAGTGGAGATGGTAGAATGAAAAGGCAACAGCACACAGTAAATAAAAAACTTAAAAATTAAAAAAATTACATATTATCAATAAGATAGCACATAAACAAAAAGGTTCTCATAACTAGACATCTGAGATGCAAGACTGTTTCAGAGCCCTTTTCTTTTAAAACACAAAAATAAAACCAAGAACTTCTTCTAATGTTGCAACAATCAGAGAATAGGTTGAAATTGGAACACAGTTCATTAATTCTTAGTCATAATCACTTAATTCCATAAATATATTAATCTCTCTAATCTCTCTCTTTATATATACATGCAGAGAATAGATATCTTCCTTGAGGGCAAGAGTGTGTTTGAAACATGAATACTTTCTTTTCAGTACAGAATAGACTAAACAGATTAAAAAGGTTGTTGTTTATAAATAATCTTAGACTTCCTGTAGGTATTTCTTTCAAAGCTATGCAAATAATAAAAAAGAATAATCAGTTCATGCCATTAATTTCATGTTCTTCATCCCTCACATTCCACATTTCATGACTATAGAGGTAAATGTGTATTAACTAAAAAATAATTTTAAGCTGACTGTTTATATGGGTCATTTTTGGCAACAAAAATGAATGTTTGTTTAAAAAGTAAATACAAGTGATTTATACAAACTACCTCTCTTTACCCTTTAGCCTACACATGATTCTGTATTATTTAGGATCTACAGAAGTAGAAATTTTTTGGCATTTACAAATTTATGCAAATTTGAGACAGTATTGCAAATTGGTTAAGTATTTAGATTACAGGACACTAGGTTCTGAACAAATAATGCAAATCTCTAACATAAATGTTTGTATTTAATATTTGTAATAGTATTCAGATTGATTATATTTTTTGCAGCCAAAGATGGAGAAGCTCTATACATTCAGCAAAATCAAGACCAGCAACTGACTGTTACTCAGATCATGAACTCCCTATTGCCAAATTCAGATTTAAATTGAAGAAAGTGGGGAAAACCACTAGACCATTCAGGTATGACCTAAATCAAATCCCTTATGATTACAGTGGAAGTGAGAAATAGATTTAAGGGACAAGATCTGATACACAGAGTGCCTGATGAACTATGGACGAAGGGTCATGACAGTGTACAGGAGACAGGGATCAAGACCATCCCCATGGAAAAGAAATGCAAAAAAGCAAAATGGCTGTCTGGTGAGGCCTTACAAATAGCTGTGAAAAGAAGAGAACCCCAAAGCAAAGGAGAAAAGAAAAGATATACTTATTTGAATGCAAAGTTCCAAAGAACAGCAAGGAGAGATAAGAAAGCTTTCTTCAGCGATCAATGCAAAGAAACAGAGGAAAACAACAGAATGGGAAAGACAAGATCTCTTTAAGAAAGTTAGAAATACCAAGGGAACATTTCATGCAAAGATGGGCTCACTAAAGGCCAGAAATGGTACAGAACTAACAGGAACAGAAGATATTAAGAAGAGGGGGCAAGAATACACAGAAGAACTGTACAAAAAAGATCTTCATGACCCAGATAATCACAATGGTATGATCACTCACCTAGAGCCAGACATCCTGGAGTGTGAACTCAAGTGGGCCTTAGGAAGCATCACTATGAACAAAGCTACTGGAGGTGATGGAATTCCAATTGAGCTATTTCAAATCCTGAAAGATGATGCTGTGAAAGTGCTGCACTCAATATGCCAGCAAATTTGGAAAACTCAGCAGTGGCCACAGGACTGGATAAGGTGTTTTCATTCCAATCCCAAAGAAAGGCAGTGCCAAAGAATGCTCAAACTATTTCACAACTGCACTCATCTCACACGCTAGTAAAGGAATGCTGAAAATTCTCCAAGCCAGGCTTCAGCAATATGTGAACCATGAACTTCCAGACGTCCAAGCTGGCTTTAGAAAAGGCAGAGGAACCAGAGATAAAATTGCCAACATCCATCAGTTCCAATCCCAAAGAAAGGCAATGCCAAAGAATGCTCAAACTACCACACAATTGCACTCATCTCACATGCTAGTAAAGTAATGCTCAAAATTCTCCAAGCCAGGCTTCAGCAATATGTGAACCATGAACTTCCAGACGTCCAAGCTGGCTTTAGAAAAGGCAGAGGAACCAGAGATAAAATTGCCAACATCCATCAGATCATACAAAAAGCAAGAGAGCTCCAGAAAAACATCTACTTCTGCTTTATTGACTCTGCCAAAGCCTTTGACTGTGTGGACCACAACAAACTGTGGAAGATTCTGAGAGAGATGGGAATACTAGACCACCTGACTTGCCTCTTGAGAAACCTATATGCAGGTCAGGAAGCAACAGTTAGAACTGGACACTGAACAACATACTGGTTCCAAATAGGAAAAGGAGTATATCAAGGCTGTATATTTAACTTACATGCAGAGTACATGATGAGAAATGCTGGGCTATAAGAAGCACAGGGTGGAATCAAGATTGCTGGGAGATATATCAATAACTTTAAATAGCAGATGACACCACCCTTATGGCAAAAAGTGAAGAAGAACTAAACAGCCTCTTGATGAAAGTGAAAGAGGAGAGTGAAAAAGTTGGCTTAAAGCTCAACGTTCAGAAAACTAAGATCATGGCTTCCAGTTCCATCACTTCATGGCCAATAGATGGGGAAACGGGAAACAGCAGCAGACTTTAGTTTTTTGGACTCCAAAATCATGGCAGATAGTGATTGCAGCCATGAAATTAAAAGACACTAACTCCTTAGAAGGAATGTTATCACTAACCTAGACAGCATATTCAAAAGCAGAGACATTGCTTTGCTAACAAAGGTCTGTCTAGTGAAGGCTATGGTTTTTCCAGTGGTCATGTATGGATGTGAGAGTTGGACTATAAAGAAAGCTGAGTGCCAAAGAATTGATGCTTTTGAACTGTGGTGTTGGAGAAGACTCTTGAGAGTCCCTTGGACTGCAAGGAGATCCAACCAGTCCATCCTAAAGGAGATCAGTCCTGGGTGTTCATTGGAAGGACTGATGTTGAAGCTGAACTCAATACTTTGGCCACCTGATGTGAACAGCTGACTCATTTGAAAAGACCCTGATGCTGGGAATGATTGAGGGCAAGAAGAGGAGGGGATGACAGAGTATGAGATGGTTGGATGGCATTACTGCCTCAATGGACATGAGTTTCAGTAGACACTGAGAGTTGATGATAGACAGGGAGGCCTGCCATGCTGCGGTTCATGGGGCTGCAAAGAGTCAGACATAACTGAGCAACTGAACTGAACTGAAAAGTGTTCCAAAAAACTGATATGAAGGAACCAGTAATCAGCTTTGGTGAATGACAGGGCAGTATGCTCTCTGATTCTACCTTAGCCATACTTGTGAGATATGCAGAATGAATGTAATTATCAATAATCCAACGTCTAAGTAATGAAACTATTGTCAGCAGCTTGTAAGAGGAAGGACTCAAATTCCCAGGAATTGTGCTTTGAGGTTCAAATTTCTTTACCTGTGCCATCTTCCTCCCTGTGCCCCTATTCTGTCACCTGGAATTTTGCTTTCACATGTTAATGCAAGTTCTCCTTAGGAGTTTGTGGTCATCTATTTCCTACTTGGCATGGTAAAAGGAGCATGGCATTTGAAATGAAAATATCTAAGTCTGTCTCAGCCACTTACTTATGTGTACCAGTTCTTTCAACAAGAACATGAAAGGGTTTTGCTAAAATCAAGTGAGGTCTACAGCTCCAAGATGATGTATAATGTTGTTGTGATGATGATTACTATATGTTAGTAGTTATTTAAAAGTGACAAAACGCTGGATACTCTGTGAAGTATCATATATTCATTTTTTAACAAATGAATGAATAGTTTGTTGAATATATGGTTCAAATGAATATATAGTTTATTTGAAAGAGCTATCATTTTTCCATTTTAAAGACAAAGAGATGGAGGCATAAGGAGGGGTATTTATCCATGACCATACAGCTAATATGTGCTGAGTTATGTTTAAAAGCTAGACCTGAATGATTTCAAATACCAAGAAATATTGGCTGATAATGAATTAAGATAAATCTCTTTAATGGTTGAGTAGAAGCACCAGAGCCTTTGAGACTCAAATAAATCGAACTGAAGTTAGAATAACATAAAATACAATTGATATTTATGATACAGTAACATCAAAACCATCTTTTCCTAATACATGACTTTGTGGGCCCAGCCTGAATTCTATGGCCAAATGAAATATGGCTGACCCTTGAACAATGTGGGGTTTAAGGGTCACCCTCTACACAGCTGAAAAATCTATGTATCATTTATAGCAAGCTCGCCTTAGGATTCAGCCAACCACAGACTGAGTAGTAGAGTAGACCCCTGCAATTCAAATCCATATTGTTCAAGGTCAGCTGTACCTAGTATTTCTTCACAAAGGAAATGGTATCTCTCCACCATGACAATTCTTAGATATAAGAAGATTCTCATTTAGAATGTCAAAGATGTTTTTACAAAGTCAAAAAAGAAGAGTGGATTTTAACATCACTGTTACTGTCGGCTTTAATACATCTAATTTTTCAATCAGATGATGCATTAATCCAAGGTCAGACTGACTTAAAGTCATAAAAAACATATTTACCTTTTTATCTGTGAGCTAAAGGAAATAATTACATTTCTTTATATATTGAAGTCTAATTTTTCTAAAATTTGAGAATGTAAATTTGTGTGGTGCAATTTGCTGTTGAAGCTAATAAAAATCATACCTTCCAAATGTGCATATTCAGGTAGCTATAGTCTAAAGACATGCTTGAGAAACAACTATAACCAAATGACAGGAACTCATTTTAAAATATTTGTGTTTAGTGACAAATGTGTCTTTCAAATTTTTACATAGGATCCTTTAGTAAGAAAAGGTAGGGAGGCTCATGTAGAGCTCTATCACTAATCAGAACACAAGCAACAATTCTATGTTAAAGCTAAATCAGTGAATCCAGGAAACATCTTTTTGACACCATTTTTAACCTATTATGAATGATCAGTCAGACACTAATAGTAATAAGTAGTGAAAGCATATTTTTTTTAATGTAGCTATTTATATGTCAGAGTCTGTGTCCACACTATCACCTTCATGGCCTGAAGATTAAATGTTGAAACAGTAAAAACAAACCAAAGAAGTTTTCTTTTTGACATTTATATCATAGCCATAACATGTCTGATAACTTGCTTTTTCCATTTCTTAAAATTAGTTTTATTGGTCAGCCTATAGCCAGGAGTTTAACATACCAGATGACAATAAACTATATAGCATCTGATATTAAAAAAAATCAAAGAAAATAAGAATGTTCTGTTGCTCATGCTTCTGACAGAACTTTGCAAACAGTAGAAGTGTTAGGAAGAAAATAAGCTGAAAACAAATCTCCACTTACCGCAAATTAATCCCATTGTGAAGTAAAGCTCTACTACGTTGGTCTATAAGAGGCCAAGACCATACCCAAACAGCACAACAAACCTCCTGCCATCACCACTGGCCGGCTACCATATTTATTCACCAAAACGCTACTTATAGGACCTGAGGTAGAGAAGAAGTTAAGAAATATTCAGTTGCTGGGTTATTTATTTATTTATAACATTTGTTAATTTTGAAAGTTGAGAAAACACATTTTAATGATCAAAGAAAAGTATTAGTTCATATGGAAAAACATGAAAACTTTTCAATACTTTCCAATCCACTTGACTGGTTGTCTTTACCCATATATCTACAAGCACATAAAATAATAAATTAGAATTGTTTAACATCAAGTTTGGTAGGACCATAATAATTCAACATTTGTCAGAAAAGCTTTTTAATGAGACATAGCTAAACTTGTTGTTGTTAATCTCTAAGTCATATCTGACTCTTTTGCGTCCCCCATAGACTGTATCACACCAGGTTCCACTGTCCATGGGATTTCCCAAATAAGAACGTAGGAGGGGAGTGCCATTTCCTTCTCCAGGAGATTTTCCTGAACCAGGGGTCAAACCCATGTCTCCTGTATTGGCAGGCAGATTCTTTAATGCTAAGCCACTGGGGAAGCCCTAAATATCTTAATAAATGCAGATAAATTTGTTTAATAAAAATTTAAGGATTATATAAATGATCTATCTCTTAGAATTTTACTTTCTGGAATAATGTGTGTTTAGGCACACAGATATATGCCTTTAATTGAAGCTGACTTGTTTTTCTTTTTATTATACCCCATTGTGACTTTTTACTACCATATTTTTTATTTTAAGACCCCAACTGTTTGCATATCTCATTATATTAGAAATGAGGATTCTTATACTGACAGTCTCTAACAATCCCTGTTCATCAGGGGCCACCAAGGGTAGTAATGTTGCTTCCATGCCTTAGGTATGTTTGAGTTCATTTCAGTTTGGCCACTCAGTCATATATGACTCTTTGTGACCCCATGGACTGCAGCATGCCAGGCTTCTCTGTCCATCACCAACTCCTGGAGCTTACTCAAACTCACGGCCATCAAGTCAGTGATGCCATCCAACCATCTCATCCTCTGCCATCCCCTTCTCTCATCTTCAATCTTTCCCAGCATCAGGGTCTTCTCAAATGAGTCAATTCTTCACATCAGGTGGCCTAAGTATTAGAGTTTTAGCTTCAGCATCAGTCCTTCCAATGAATATTCAGTACTGATTTCCTTTATGATTAACTGGTTTGATTTCCTTGCATTCCCAGGACTCTCAATAGTCTTCTCCAACACCACAGTTCAAAAGCATCAGTTCTTTGGCACTCAGCTTTCTTTATGGTCCAAATGTTACAGCCATACACAACTACTGGAAAAACCATAACTTTGACTAGACAGACCTTTGTTGACAAAGAAATGTCTCTGCTTTTTAATATGCTATCTAGATTGGTCATAGCTTTTCTTCCAAGGAGTAAATGTCTTTTCATTTCATGGCTGCACTCACCATCTGCAGTGATTTTGGAGCCTCCCAAAATAAAATCTGCCACTGTTTCCATTTTGTCCCCATCTATTTGCCATGAAGTAATGGAACCAGATGCCATGATCTTAGTTTTCTGAACGTTGAGCTTTAAGCCAACTGTTTCACTCTCTTCTTTCATTTTTATTGAGAGGCTGTTTAGTTCCTCTTTGATGTCTGCCATAAGGGTGGTGTCATTTGCATATGTGAGGTTATTGATATATCTCCTGGCAATCTTGTTTCCAGCTTGTGCTTCATCCAGTCCGGCATTTTGCATGATATACTCTGCTTGGAAGTTAAATAAGCAGGGTGACAACATATAGCCTTGACATACTCCTTTCCCACTTTGGAACCAGTCTGTTGTTCCATGTCCAGTTCTAACTGTTGCTTCTTAACCTGCATACAGATTTCTCAGGAAGCAGGTAATGTGGTCTGGTTTCCCCATCTCTTGAATTTTCCACAGTTTATTGTGATCCACACAGTCAAAGGGTTTGTCATAGTCAAGAAAACAGAAGTAGATATTTTTCTGGAATTCTCTTTCTGTTTTGATGATCCAACAGATGTCGGCAATCTGATCTCTGGTTCCTCTGTCTTTTCTAAATCCAGCTTGAATATCTGGAAGTTCATGGTTCATGTACTGTTGAAGCCTGGCTTGGAGAATTTTGGGCATTACTTTGCTAGCGTTTGAGATGAGTGCAATGTGCTGTAGTTTGAGCATTCTTTGGCATTGCCTTTTTTGGGGATTGGATTGAAAACTGACCTTTTCCAGTCCTGTGGCCACTGCTGAGTTTTCCAAACTTGTTGGCATATAGATTGCAGCACTTTAACAGCATCATTTTTTTTTTTTTAGGATTTGAAATAGCTCAACTGGAATTATTAGGTTATTTCTGTGGCTTGGTTAGACAATGACGATTCCCTAATTTTCAACCAGACCATTTGAAAAAGTAACATGAATCCTGATTGTTGTCTGAAAAAGCTTCTGTTGATACTTTCTGGTAATGTCAAGAAAGTACCACTATCAAAACTTTTAGAATGGGTGCAGCAGTTTAGATGAGGCAGCCAGAGAAAATGGAGACTGTCTCTATTAAGACAGGCACCTCACGAAAACGGAAAAATCTTAGTGTGGGAAACAGGCACATCGAACACTCTGACTCAAAAATCAGTTTTGAAGAGCTAGATACTGAATAGGATGATGTTTCAGGAGTGACTTATGCAATGTATTTTATGTACAGTTTCTGATGTATGTGTATGTGTGCACATATAGAATAGGAGTGATCAAAATGATTAAAATAATTTATGTTTATGTCTAAAAAACTATTTTGGAAATAAAACTTCTAAATATTAAAAGAGTTGGGTCTTATTTTAATATGCAGAGTTTCTTTCTTTAGTGGTACTTTATAAAATAGTGATGCAACTTAACAATCCTAGATTCAGTGCAAGTCCATACCTCTTTATAAGACCTGTCCAAATGTAAATCATTTGCTTTGACATTTCCTTTTAGCTTAAAATTATATTTCATCTGAAACTAACTGTACTGTTTTGAGGAAGAACATTATATTAGGTCAGAATTCTCAGCCCAATATTTAGGCTAGAAAAAAAACTAAATGATTTTTAGTTAATACCAAAACCTTAAAATCTGCATTACATTTGAGAACTTCTACATGGATGGTATTTAAAACACACTGAGATTCAATTATCAGTAGAGCCTTAGTCGAAAATTCTGTGGATGGAGGAACAGGGTAGGCTACAGTCCATGGGGTCGCAAAGAGTCAGACATGACTGAGCAACTTCACTTTCTTTCTTTCTATATTTCCTTTTGGAAAGGGGAATGGCAACCCACTTTGGTGTTCATGCCTGGAGAATCCCATGGACAGAGGGGCCTGGTGGGTTACAGTCTATGGGGTTGCAAGGAGTTGGACACAACTATGCAACTACGCACACACATACCTTATCTTAGTCACTCTATCACACAGCTATGCTTAGTATTTTTATTCTTATGCATAAATAAAAATACTCACGGCCAAATAGTATTAAATATTACTCCACAATATCTTTTGAGTGGATATTGGTAATAACACATGATTTTACAAAAAGAACTCAAAAACAGAATACAACATTTTGCGTTTAATACCAAACAAAATAAAACTAAAAAAGGCCACATATAAGACAGCTCTATAAGATCAATGGGCTCCCCTGTTGGCTTAGCAGTAAAGAATCTGCCTGCAATGCAGACTCCTGCATTGGATTCAATCTCTGGGTTGGGAAGATTTCCTGTACGGGGAAATGGCTGCCCACTCCAGAATTCTTGCCTAGGAAATCTCATGGACAGAGAAGCCTGGTTGCCTACAGTCTATAGGGTTGCAAAAGAGTTGGACAACTTAGTGACTAAACAACAACAGAAAGATCAAAAGGGTTGGAGGGGGGGAAAAAATCAATGAAAATTGTACAAGATAATGTGAAAAGTATAGAATTCTGTCCCTATTATGGAAAAACTCATCTGAAGAAATTTTATATATATTATATATATAATACAATTATTTATTATAACATATGTAGTGGTTAGGAAATGAATGCTTTAAGTAAAAGCATAAAGTTAAATTCAAATAGCCTTTATGAGAAGGAGAGAGTCAGAATGAATTGATTAACTTGATTAATACCTGAATTTAGGTGTAGATTCCTTTTTTAAAATATCAATTCAGTTCAATTCAATTCAACTCAGATCAGTTCAGTGCAGTATTTCCTAAGCTCCTAGTATAAAGTCTCTTGACATACACCAAAGATAAAGTAGCAAAACACAACTATAATCCTCAATGCATTATGTTCCAGAGGAAGAAATAATCAAGTTATTTTAAGAACTGTGATGGATGCTTTGATAGATACTAGATTATCAGAGGTACTTATCAATACTTGGACTAATAACAATGATTTCTTCCCAGTTTCACTGATATTACATATTCTGCTTTATATGTGATGCCTGGATAACTAACAAATGGGTTAACTGATTACTATATTTTATAAATATGTTTGCCTAAATAGTATAAATTTAAATTTTGAAACAATCTATAAATCAAAACCTCATTTGCAACATATGGGAAATAATCATATCTATAGAAGGGGATAACCATATGAAGACTATTTCCCATTACTGTGACTGATTAAAGGTGGCCACTAAAGAAAATATTTAGAAGTGTTAGCACTTTGGGGGGCAGGACAGGCTTTGATAAATTCTATAGTGGCATCCATCAAGATGCAATGAGAGTTCTAATTTTAACAAATAACTTTAAATTAGATACCTTAGTTAAATGATATCCTATAAAGAATATGCTCACACAATTATAGTTTCTTCTAGCACAAAAATATATACTTCATAAGTGATTTACTTGGAAATAATCAACATTCCATATCCCTCAATAGTAAATGCTTATGTCATAAATTATTTTATTTTATAATGGTTATGGACAGAAAATTAAAATTATGATATGGAATAAAATATGCTTATTTTATAAGGTATCTCTAAATGCTTAATATTAGCCTAAGGAGACCTCTAACATTAGATATAAAAACACAATACCATCCAACATCTCTCTCCAACCTTATAAGCAACTTGGTTTATTACAATAACAAGAAAAAAATTTCAAGAAAATAAATTGATTGTACATTATTTTTGTTAAACATGAACTAGCTTCACAGATGTCCCTTGTTGAGGAATCTTAGGCCTAATTATATTCTGAGTACCTTCACTCATTCACTTATTAATTCAATCCTGCTGAAAGTTTTTACTCAGCATGTGTTTTTTAAGTAATCATAGTCCTTAATCACTAGTTATGTCAAAAAAGGGAAATCTACCTGCTGAGAGAGTTATGTCTGAGCCTATATATTGGTAGAGTAAAGGTATTGCTCATCAGAATGCTTTATTCTATTTGTCAAGCAGTTAAAAGAAATAGCATACAAGAATAATATCTTTGTTCCAAAATGAAGTGAGGTCGCTCAGTCATGTCCGACTCTTTTTGGCTCCAGAGACTGACTGTAGTCTACCAAGCTCCTCCATCACGGGATTTTCCAGGCAAGAATACTGGAGTGGGTTGCCATTTCCTTCTCTAGGGGGCTTTTCTGAGCCAGAGATTGGACCTGGGTCTCCGCATTGTAGGTGGACGCTTTACCGTCTGAGCCACCCAAAAACATACAGAAAAATATCAGAGTATACTAAATCAGACTCATCTAGCCATTTATCTTCTGATCCGGCTTTCCAATCTATCTCAGAATTTTAGTGTCACATACAATGGTCACTTTCATGCTAGCTATGAAGTTGTAAAGGAGGACTTCATCAGAGAGCAAAGTAAGGATCAAAATATTATCCCCATTGTTCAGCTACTTGTCTTCTAAAAGCTACTTCTGTCTTTTATGGATGTGGCTCCATAACACTTAGCAAAAGAATATTAATTCTAACAAGGAAGTTTTTGTGGGTTCTTATAAATTACAGCATTTGCCTATTCTTAGAATTTTTTTCTCTTTCTTTTTTTAAAATTTTATTTTTACTTTATTCTACGTTACAATACTGTATTGGTTTTGCCATACATTGACATGAATCCACCACGGGTGTACACGAGCTCCCACTCCCGTAGCCCCCTCCCACCTCCCACCCCGTATCATCTCTCTGGATCATCCTCGTGCACCAGCCCCAAGCATTAGAGTTGGTAAGACACGTGAACAAAAACACTTGCTGTTCATTTTATTGGTTTGAGTCTTCTTCATACAATCTGTCCTAAGGTAACTGCCATATGGTAATAGTAGTGTTACTCACTCAGTCGTGTCTGACTCTTTGAGATCCCACAGACTGTAGTACACCAGGCTCCTCTATCCACGGAATTTTCCAGGCAAGAATACCAGAGTGGGTAGACTTCTCCAGGGGATCTTCCTGACCCAGGGTACTATTATTATTCATCAACATTTATCAAATTATTACTCTTTGTAGGAAACATGCTGAGAATTCAACATGCATTATTACATATGATTTTCATGGCCTAAATAACTAATTGCCTAATTAAAGCTATTAACGGTTGATAAAACTGAGATGTGCAGTGTTTAGATTACTTTTTCAAGGTCAACATCAATATTCATGGTAGGATGTGGATATGAGCCCAGGATCATCTGATTAAAAAACTTGTGCTTTTAACTATTGTGCAGAAATAGCAGAGCTAAGGATGCCATCCTTACGAAAGCCTGCTTTCAAGATTGGCTCCTGGCTGGCATCTGGGAACTTGGATTTCAGAAATGTTCCCACCACTCCCTAACAGATAAGAGTGGCTCACTATACTTGCATTGTTTTTACAAACAATGCAATTTATGTGGTACGCCTGCTTTCCTTCTGGGAGTCTGAAATTTTGGTACATGCCAGATGGGGAATGTCAGTTGAACAACAACCCGGGAGAAATCTTAAGCATCAAGTCTCTAATGAAGTTTCTGTAGACCTCACTTCACACGTGTTGTCACAACTCGTTGCTGAAGGAATTAAACCCATCCTTTGTGATTTTATAGGGAGAGGACTCTTGGAAATGTGGACCTCATTTCCTCCATTCTTGGTACACCATACTTTTCTCTGGTTATTTTTTCATTTTACTTTCTTTCATTTTAGTAAATAACAGTCATGAAAAAGACAATGTTGAATCACTAATTATTGTTGTTGTTTAGTCACTAAGTTGTATCCAACTCTTTTGTGACCCCATGGACTGTAGCCCACCAGGCTCCTCTGTTCATGGGACTTTCTAGGCAAGAATACTGAAGTGGGTGGCCACTTCCTTCAAGTGATCTTCCCAACCCAGGGATCAAACGTGCAACTCCCACATTATAGGTGGACCATTGAGCCACCAGGGAAGCTCAATTATAGAAATGCAAACCAAAACTACAATGAGATATCACCTCACACCAGTCAAAATGGTTATCAGCAGAAAAAATCCACAAACAATAAATGGTGGAGAGGGTATAGAGAAGGGGCCACTCCTGCACTGTTGATGGGAATGTTTTTGCTATAGCCACTATAAAGTAGAACAGTATGGGAAGACTGAAAAACTAAAAAAAGAGCTACCACTTGACCCTGCAATCCCACTCCTGAGCATATATCCAGAGAAAACTATGGTTCAGAAGGAAACATGCACCCTATACTCCTGGCACCACTATTTACAATAGTCGAAACATGGAAGCAACCAAAATGCCCATCAACAGAGAAATGGATGAAGATGATTTGATACATATATGCAAGGGAATATTACTCAAACATTAAAAAGATGAAATGCTGCCATTTGCAGCAACATGGATGTACCTAGGGAAAGTCATACTGAGTGAAGTAAGTCAGACAGAGAAGGAGAAATATCATTATGACATCTCTTATATATGGAATCTAAAAAATGATACACATGAACTTAGAAACAGCAACAGACTCATAGACTCAGAGAACAAATTTATGGTTGCAGGGGATGAGGGAAGGATGGGGGAAAGAGACAGAGAGTTTGGGATGGACGTGTACACGCTGCTATATTTAAAATGGATAACCAACAAGGACCTACTGTATAATGCATGGAACTCTCCTCAGTGTTATGTGGCAGCCTGGAAGAGAAGGGAGTTTAGGGGAGAATGGATACATGTATATATGTATATATATGGCTGAGTCCCTTTGCTGTCCATCTGAAATTATCACAACATTGTTAACCAGCTATACCTCAATACAAAATAAAAAGTTTTTTATTTTAATTAAAATGGCATTTTTAAGTCCTTCAAATCTTTCTAGCTAATCATCAAAAGTGTTCTTACAGACTCAATAAAACTACTATATCTCTCCTACTGTTAACTTCAAATTCTTATTTTTTTTATTGTAAACTGGTTTAATGAATAAATCTTTTTGAGTTTTCTGTGATAGATCTTACATAAATAAAGAGAGGTTCAAAGTGGATTTTAAACACATGATTTTACTTCACCTCAATTTCTCTTCCTAATTTGAAACTTCTCACAATCCACTGGAATGGAAATTATGAACACTGACTATCCACAATCATCCTTTTAGTTACTTCTTGGTACACAATGGAAATGACAAATATGAAAGAAAATCGTGTGCTGTCTTTAATGTCATTTGTCCTAAAAACTTTTTCTGAAAACTCACACCAACTACATTTTGATGGCTTTAGAGAGATATAAGGTATGAAAAAAATTTTCTGATAACATGATATACAAAAATGTTATTACATGTGGAAGAATAATAGTCTGTGTAGGGGGTACTATTGCTCTGGGAAGTAAGGCCTGATCTTCATGGACATCTTCTTCAACGAGTACCAGGAGCCCTGCCAGTTCATCCACACCACTCCATCGTCCATGCCGTGCTTTGCCATGTCCCAGGTGTAAGCTCCACCCCAGTAGTATCTGGGATTGGCTGCATGACATTGGTTATACCACCATCCACCATCATCCTCTTTAGAACACTGCTTTCTGGGATCTGTAGTTTTCCAGCCGTCGTTGTCTCTGTCGTATGTGCTGAAGAACATGCTGTTGTGGATAGTCATGGTCCGGTTTTCTCCAACCAGTTGAGAAGCCCCTTCTATGAGGGCATTGCCAGCTGTTCCTCTGTATTTGCTCACTGAGAGTTGATATTTGTTGGCCTCATTCTGTACAGTAAATCCTTCATAGAGTGCCATCACCTTATCGCCTTTCCAGTCCTCCATTTCAATCAAAAGCTTTGTGGGTCCCATATTGGTAAGCTGGCTAATTTTGTCATTTCCAAGCCAATACTCACCTGGTACACCACAGTATTTTTTCCCTTCTTCATTGGTTGCAATATTTCCAAATCCTTGTTTATATGGATCCCATTTCCTGCCAAAGTCAACACTACCATCTTGACGGTTCTGAATTACTGTCCATCCTCCTTTTTCCGTTTTCATATCACAGTATACTCTATATGGTTTGCTAGAATCCTCAGGCTGAATGAGGTACATTTCAGATGTTTCACCTCCATTCCTGATGATTTCCTCACATTCTTTGCCAGACACCACAGGGATATTACAAGTGACAGTACACGGGGCGCGGCAGTATTCCATCTGAGTTGAGATATCCAATTCTAATTTTTGTATTTTGCTTCTCAAATTTTCCAGAATTGAACGGAGCACACGAAGTTTAGTTGGGATATTACTGTTCACAGTCTCATGTATATATAACTGGTGCTTTTCCAGATGTGAGGAGTACTTGTTTACTACATTTTCATTATCTTTTACTTGATTCTGCCTTTGTTTCCATATGTTTTTTAGCTGCGTTATATATTGAAAGGTAGAAGGAGAGGTCTGGGAAACAGACTCCACATTATTAGACAAATCTTCTACACTCTTTCGGATTGGTTGTTCCTGTTTTACCAAAGTATCTTGCAACTGACATCCTGTAGGACACAACACACCCAGATCCGGGTCCCCGTGCAGGCAGCCATCAGCATCAGGGGGCTTTCTCTCCACTTTCTTCTGGAGCACAGTTTCTTTTGGGGGACGAGGCCGATAGCCACCTCCGCTGATGAGAGGGGGCACAGGTCTCAGGCTGGGGGCCTCTTCCCTCCTCTTGTCAGAGGGCCGATGACCGTGGGCATCCAAACGTAACAGCTCTGTCATCTACCGTCAGGCGACTCCAGCATCTTCCGCTTTGCTGTCCAGAAGCTCCTCCCCAGAGGCGGCCGGAGAAGAGCCCGTTGCTCCGTATATTGTTTTAAACACAGATTTTTGTTACATATTTTTAAGTATGTGATATACATACATGAATACGTGAACTGGTATATTCTTTGGTATATTGTTATTCTGTTCGGTAAACATGAACTCAGTGCTTATTTTTATTTCCTTTGAATGTTGCATGAGTACATGATAAATGTGAGACAATTTGGAGAGTATGTTATGTGTGGAACATTTCATAAATATATTTTATCAATCTAAAACCATGAATTGGGATTGACTATCAATTTGAGTTCTATAAAATTTTTATGCATAGCATAAACACTAACAGAAGAAATGATAAACTGCTATAATTTATTTTTCATTTGCTTTATTTCAAATTTGTATATGTGCTATCCTGTCAAGTCCAATGACAAAAAAGCACTAGTGCAGGACTAGAAGAAAGTTGTTTGCAATTACAGAAATTTATCTGTGTTTACTATGACAGTATTTTTCTTACTCATGGAGGTTTTCTAAATTTGAAAGATTTTTCAAAGGAATTTTTTGAAATAAAAAATTGCTGCTACTTTCATTTGAGCAGAGGGTAAAATCTTCTTCATTCACTACTTATTAATATGCCTGAGGTTTATCCCTGCACTGAAACTGGGACTGAAAGTCCACCTGGTTTCTCTCTCTATGTGATCTCCTTTCATTTGGGGTCAGTGAAAAAACATGAGGAAAGAGTTCCTAATAATTCAATTCAGTTCAGTTGCTCAGTTGTGTCCAACTCTTTGCAACCCCATGAATCACAGCACGCCAGGCCTCCCTGTCCATCACCAACTCCTGGAGTTCACTCAAACTCATGCCCATCGAGTTGGTGATGCCATCCAGCCATCTCATCCTCTGTCGTCCTCTTTTCTTCCTGCCCTCAATCCCTCCCAGCATCAGAGTCTTTTCCAATGAGCCAACTCTCCGCATGAGGTGGCCAAAGTACTGGAGTTTCAGCTCTAACATCATTCCTTCCAAAGAAATTCCAGGGCTGATCGAAGCAGCTATTGCATTTGCTTTTATGAAGGATGAAGATAAAAACGTCACACATGTAAATCATCTTCAAGGAGCAAATTGCTCAATGATAACTATCTCAGTTTGATTAAATAGAGTTCAGCTAGTTCTACAGAAGATGAACCTTACATCAGCTGAAGAGAGTCATTATGTATTCACACAACACTCAACTAGGATTTTTAGCCCACCAGGCTCTTCTGCCCATGGAGTTCTCCAGACAAGAATACAGTAGTGGGTAGCCACTCCTTTCTCTAGCGGATCTCCTCAACCTAGAAATCAAACCCCATTCTCCTGCATTGCAGGCAGATTCTTTACTGTCAGACCCATCAAGAAAACCCATAAGATGGTACACAAAAGTTTTAAAAGAATTGTTTGAGTAGTCATAGAAACCAAAAATGGCACCCCACTCCATACTCTTGCCTGGAAAATCCCATGGATGGAGGAGTCTGGTAGGGTGCAGTCCATAGGGTTGCTAAGAGTCAGGCATTAGTGAGCGACTTCACTTTCATTTTTCACTTTCATGCACTGGAGAAGGAAATGGCAACCCACTCCAATGTTCTTGCCTGGATAATCCCAGGGATGGCAGAGCCTGGTGGGCTGCCATCTGTGGTGTTGCCCAGAGTTGGACACAACTGAAGTGACTTAGCAGCAGCAGCAAAAGAAACCAAAAATGGGGTTGGTGGCTTAGAGTTGAGATTCTCCATCATGAATAGTATACATGGAGTAGCTATAGGGTTGGTTTGGTTTTTCATCAGAAGGCCTGGTTTCAGGGCTAAGACTCCATGCTCCTAATGGAGGGGGTGGGGTTCAATACTTGTTCAGGGAACTAGATCCCACATGTAACTAAAGAACTTGTATGTTCCTAGGAAAATGGAGGATTCTGCATGCTACAACTAAGACCCAGTGCAGCTAAATAAATCAGTAAATCAATAAATAAAAGAAGACCCAGTTTCAACCCAAACCTACTGCCTCAGCACCTAGAAGAATTAACAAGTCCCATGTATTATGATTTCCTCCAATATCTAGTTTCCTTTTATTCTTAAGTAAGAACTCTGATTTGTTGGCTGGCTAATCTACCCTCCATCTTTTTTTTTTTTTTTTTTTCAAATTTTATAAGGGAGCATAGTTGATTGACAGTGCCCTCCATCTTAAAAGACTATTGCTCTGTCTTTCTGGTAGTTATGGCCACCTGACTAAGTTCTAGCCAAGAGCAGAAGTGATGCAAGGAATTTATCTGGTCTGCTTAAAGGGAAGGGCACACTCTTATTTTTGTTCCTCTGTCCTGACTTTGCAGCCAAAGATGGAGAAGCTCTAAATAGGCAGTAAGAACAAAACCTGGAGCTGACTGTGGCTCAGATTATGAGCTTGTTATTGCAAAATTCAGATTTAAATTGAAGAAAGTAGAAAAAACCACTAGGCCACTCATGTATGCCCTAAATCAAATCCCTTGTGATTATAAAGTGGAGGTAACAAATTCAGGGGATTAGAACTGGTAGACAGAATGCTTGAAGAACTATGGACGAAGTTCGTAACATTGTACATATTTTCTGGTGTTGGTGAAGACTCTTGAGAGTCCCTTGGACTACAAAGGGATCAAACCAGTCAATCCTAAAGGAAATCAACCTTGAATATTTATTGGAAGGACTGATGCTGAAGCTGAAGTTCCAATACTTTGGTCTGCTGATGTGAAGAGCTGACTCATTAAAGAATTTCAACTTTAAGCCATTTTCTACATAAACTGACATTGATCTTTTACATATTTGCAGTCTAAGATATCCCACCACCTGATGCAAAGAGCTGACTCATTTGAAAAGACCCTGATGCTGGGAAAGATTGAAGGCAGGAGGAGAAGGGGACGACAGAGGATGAGGTGTTTGGATGGCATCATTGATTCAATGGGCATGAGTTTAAGTAAACTCTGGGAGTTGGTGATGGATAGGGATGCCTGGTGTGCTGCAGTTCATGGGGTCTCAAAGAGTCAGACACAACTGAGCAACTGAACGGAAGTGAACTGAAGATATATCAACTAATTCAATGATAGAAAAATTCAATTCCTATTAAAATTTTTATAAAATCCATGAATATTATCTCATAAAAAAGTATTTAACATCTACTAAATACTTTCTTTTCCTCTAAATTGAAAGTTTCCTTCATTTGAAGAATTATCAGTTTGATCTAACTATAAAACATTTAAGTGATTCTGACATATTTCCAACTTTTTAAACTTAACTAAAGTTGGAATAGTCTAACTCAATAGGATTTTTAAATGTGAATATGCAATTCAGAATGTATCTTAAAAAGTATACATGTATATATTTCCACTAGCCTGTCAGGAATATTCAATTTGTATATTGAAGATTTCTGTCTGTTTTAAGCAACTGATAAACAGTATGGCCATTTCCAAAGGATACTAAAATACATTTCTGCTCATGGATATTTTTCCTTCATAATTCTAATTGTGCGTAGGATAGTATGTGAAGTCTTTCTTTCCCTCCCTCTACTCTTAAAAATTAGTTTTAAATAACACTGCCAGAATGCATTTCATGAACACATCTGTATAACGTAAGCCCTAAAGTTTCAATTACTACACTACTTTGTTCCTATCCCTCTTAAAAGATAGTATTAATATTCTACTTTGTGACATATTTATTTGCATATTTGTTTTAATCAGAAGAATTTCAGCTCTTGGAGGCCAGTGGTGTAATATTATATTTATAATTTATTTAGGCATAGGATAAATATATTTCATATAGTAGATAGTAATTTTTAATTTAATTAGAAATTGTTTTCTAAGTTTATCGAGGACTTTCTTTCTTTCTTTCTTTCTTTTTGGCCTCACTGTGTAGCATGTGGGATCTTCTCTGACCAGGGATTGAACCTGTGCCACTGCATTAGAAGCATAGTTTTAACCGCTGGACCAACAGGGAAGTACCTAGGATCTTCATATGATGCCACCATCACTACATTGGTATGATATCAGGATTTGTCATAGCAGACAAGATTTTAAACAGGATATTTAACTATTGGGTTTCTTCTTGTCTTACCTAAATCATATAGGAAACAAAAATACAACACATATGCCAGATTAAAGGTATTTTAGAGATGTGTGTATCATCATGATTCATCTAAGTCTTCTCTTTAAAAGTGTTTTTGTTTATGAGTAACAATTAGTTTTAAGAAATCAAAAAAGTCTTAACTAAAGGTATGAGAACCACCTGCTCCAATGGCTTTATCATTGTCTACTACAGATATAGATGTATTTGTGTCATCAATCCAAGGTACATAGTACCATGAGAGTGTGCCTCTAGTATTCTTTGTGCATATTTTATGTAAGTTCTGGCATACTATAAAAGAAACACCAAATAATAATAATTAGCATCATCTACTTATTCCAGAGTATACAGTCATCATCAGAGAAATCATAACTAATATTTGAGTCCTCCCTTGGAGGACTATTAGTCCTCTATTAGCTATTGATTGTACTTCTATTTTCTCCTACTTCCTCTCTTGAGAGAACATGGATTCCTTGCAAGAATCTGTTTTTCGCTGTGCAGGCACGTGCTCAGAGAAATAAACTCTATACTGTGGTGAGATTTACTAAAAGAGCCAGTCATGGTAACCTCATTCCCTTCTCCACTGAATGTGCTATGACACAATTCTGGCCAAAGAGTGGAAACCTATTAGGAATTTCTGGGCACGATTTTCCTCTGCTTATAAACAGTTACCAAGAAATCCCTAAATGTTGTCTCATTTACATGTTTCCTTGAACCACAACAGCCTTCTTGTGAACAGAAAGAGAGCTGGCCTGAGGCCAAAACACAGAAGCTACCAGTTTCAAGAGCATCACAGTAAACTTGGAGCCCTAATGATGCCATTCTCTATTCATTCTGCATTTCAAAATTCTTATGAATGAAGTGATATGTTTAGGTAGTGTGTGCGTGCATGCCTGCTCACTCACTTCAGACTCTGTGACCTTATGGACCATAGCCTGCCAAGCTCCTCTGTCCATGGCATTCTCCAGGCAAGAATACTGGAGTGGGTTGCCATGCCTTCCTCCAGGGGATCTTCCTGACCCAGGTTTTGAACCCACAGGAGTGCACTGCAAGTAGGTTCTTTACCACTGAGCCACTGGGGAAACCCATTTTGGTTGTGTGGAAGCCTATTGAGTGTTTATGCTGAAAGCATTCCAGCAGATACACCTGTAGGAAAATAGATTATTTTTTTCTTAAATATTATGGTATAATAAAGGACAGTTTTGGAAATACCAAAAGTAATTATAACAAAAATATTTGATTCAATCACTTGTCTGAGAAGCTGTTATTCAATTTTATTTTGAAGAATTGGATATTTTGTTTAATATCTTGTTTTACAGGTTTCCTGAAATAAGTGGCATGCAAATTTATTGCATTACATGCATTCATAAATTAAATGAGAACTTTAAATTGACAAGGGTTTATTGCTGTTCCCAGCTTCATGGAAATTTAGATAATGCATGACATTGTCTAGACATGTCTTTGTATTTGGCTTATATTTAACCTCTTTATACAAACTATCATTTATACACACACACACACATACACACACACACACAGACTCTCACACACACTTATTAATTCACAATATAATTTTTAAGTGTGAGAAGAGTTTTAAATCTCATTACTTATAATTAATTATAGGGCATATACTTTCTAACCTGTGTAACACTGCTGTTAATCTAGGAGACAATACTATCCAAAAAAACCTATGTTGAGATATTTTATGTGTTGGTGCTATCTAGAACCTCTATGGGACTTCCCTGGTGGCCCAGATAGCGAAGAATCTCCCTGCAATGTAGGAGACTCGGGTTCAGTCCCTGTTGTCGGGAAGATCTCCTGGAGAAGGGAATGGCAACCTACTCCAGTATTCTTGCCTGAAGAATCCCATGGACAGAGGAACTTGCCAACCCACAGTCCATGGGAGCACAAAGAGTCAGACACAACTGAGCGTCCAGCACACACATACACAGGATCTCTATGAATGGATCCAGCTATATTAGTGTTCACAAAGCAAATGTAAATAAATGAATGAATAAAATCTTTTAACAAATAAATGGTGTATGTTCTGAATGAGAAGTCAACAAGTTCCAGAAACTATTGTATACAACTTGTAGTAACAACACCTGCAGTGAGGAGCCACAGAAAAGAGAACTGAATGGATATATGAGATGTGAACACACTGGTTATCAGAAGCAAACATCACAATACTCCAAGAAAATAGAAAGGTATTTGCAGTATATTTTAACTTTTAAGTATTATTTTTAAAATCACAGACATAAAGTAGAAAATAATATAAAAAAAGGAGTAACTGTAAACATACAGAAATATGAGCTTAGATTTAGAATGGGAAGTATATTAATCATTTGACCAGAAGTCATTTTCCAAAAAGCTTATTATTGATCATGGGCTTTCTTCTTAAAACTGTTAACTGACTGCCTATCAGCTTCAGAATAAAAGCTAAATAGCTAAAAATGAGATATGGCTCATTCATCATGTTACCTGTCTTCAACTTCACAATTTCCCACTTTGCTTTTTACATTCTTTCATGATTCACTGTCTGCTTCTTATTCTTCTCTCACCACTAATTTCTACTCATGTTTTACTCTTCCTTTAAAGACTCAAACCCCACCATGTCTATGATGGTCTGTCCTTGGAGCCTTGCTCTCATGTTTCCAACCACTGACACTATCTATTGTCAAATGTAGAAATAAGTACCATCACCTTTTCCCATGAGTTCTTAATTAAAATCATGTCTTAAAATATATTTTCTTACCCAAATCTTGTTATTTCCTATAGATGATAATCTCTTTGAGGGTCAAAGGTATGCATTTGCTTCTCTTTTCCTATAGTACCAAGCATAGGGTAGTATTTACACTTGATAAGTGTTACTTGAGAGTTTAATTTTATGCTAATGTTGGTATATATTTAAATATATGGTAACCTCTATTACCGGAGAAGGCTATGGCACCCCACTCCAGTACTCTTGCCTGGAAAATCCCATGGGTGGAGGAGCCTGGAAGGCTGCAGTCCATGGGGTTGCAAAGAGTAGGACAGGACTGAGCGACTTCACTTTCACTTTTCACTTTCATGCACTGGAGCAGGAAAGGACAATCCATTCCAATGTTCTTGCCTGGAGAATCCCAGGGACGGGGGAGCCTGGTGAGCTGCTGTCTATGGGGTCACACAGAGTTGGACATGACTGAAGCAACTTAGCAGCAGCAACCTCTATTACATGAAATTAATATTTTACTTACTCTGAAATATTCTGTGATAAATAAATGTGAAGAAATGGCACTTAAAAAACCCAGTGGAAATTTCATGTTAAATTTATGTTTGAATATAATGGAAAACCAGTAGGGCCACACAGTATCTTCTTTAAAAATACTGTCATGGTTACCTATGATAATGCACAGTGATGTGCATGATATATGAGAACCATTACATGGAGCTGGTATACTTCTCACTTAATTCCACTTTATTTCAAATGTGTTCCTGTTTTTTTTTTTTTCATTTTAAAATGGGCATATTTTCCTATGTGACATCAAGAAATAAAACCCATCACAAAGAGAACTCTTAATCCCCATGAACTGATGTAAAGCAACTTACTTTTAATGGCCACAATGCATCATAAATTCAAAATAAATTAGTGGCCATTAAGACACAGGCTCCCCATCATTTGTATTACAAATGATGCTTAGACATCAGGCATTACTGGAACTCTCTTCCAGCTGAAGAATGATATTGATATTCTTCAGCCAGAGCACATGAAAATGATCCAATGAAATACACCAACTTCAAGAAGGATATAGCATGTTAGGCTTGTGATGAGAATATTATTTAGGTTTCTTAGTAGCAAAAATATTTTTTCCACTATAAAAATTATGTTTCTGAGGTAGAAATTAAATATGTTTCAAATCAAAATGACTTTTCAGGAACCTTGCAGTGTTATACTATTTATACCTTAGCTGTTTGCACTTAAATCACAAAGCACACAGAGACCATTCAAAATATATTCATGAGCTATAAAAGACAATTTTGCTTTCACTTTTATATCATGTTTTAAATTCTTTTCAAGATGATTTAATTATACAGGAAATGTACTGGGTTTTATTATTGGTA